>PITA01021056.1:0-33624 GCA_004023965.1 Spilogale gracilis | reverse complement strand
TTTTTTTTTTTTTAAAGATTTTATTTATTTGACAGAGAGAAACACAGCGAGAGAGGGAACACAAGCAGGGGGAGTGAGAGAGGGAGAAGCAGGCTTCCCGCCGAGCAGGAAGCCCAATGTGGGACTCGATCCCGGGTCTCCGGGATCATGACCTGAGCCGAAGGCAGTCGCTTAACCAACTGAGCCACCCAGGCGTCCCAGTAGAAGTCAGTCTTAAGTGTTCTTATGACACACACAAAAAATTATCAACAATATAGAGTGACGAATTTGTCTGTGGTAATCATTTAAAAATGTATACATATTGGGATGCCTGGGTGGCTCAGTTGGTTAAGCAACTGTCTTCGGCTCAGGTCATGATCCCAGAGACCAGGGATTGGGCTCCCTGCTTGGTGGGAAGCCTGCTTCTCCCTCTCTCACTCCCCCTGCTTGTGTTCCCTCTCTCACTGTGTTTCTCTCTGTCAAATAAATAAATAAAATCTTAAAAAAAAAATGTATACATATTGGGGCACCTGGGTAGCTCAGTGGTTTAAGCATCTGCCTTTGACTCAGATAATGCTCCTGGGTCCTGGGACTGAGTCCCACTTTGGGCTCCCTGGTCAGCAGGGAGTCTGCTTCTCCTTCTTCTTCTGCCCCTCCCCTCAGCTTGTGATATCACTCTCAAATAAACAAATATTTTTAAAATATATATCAAAACATCAAGTAATACACCTTAAATAGATACAATGTTTGTCAATTACACTTCAATAAAGCTGAAAAGAAAAAAAGGGAAAAGATCACAGAGCCATAATTAGACTGAGAGATGACCTCTCAGTGGAAACCTGGAGGCCATGGAGAGTACTTTCAAACTTCTGAAAAAAAAAAAAAACCTCAAAAATCTAGAGTTATACACACTGCAAAAACAACCTACAAAAATGAAGAAGATATTTCATGCAAATTAATCTATAGTAACAAAAAGATGATCCGTAGTTGGGGCAGTACAGGGAGAAAGGGGATTACTGAGGGGCAGGAAGAAAGTTGAGGGGTCTATAAATGTGTCCACTACTTTTATAGTGATAGTTTCACACCTATATACAAATTATAAAATTTACCAAACTGTACACTTCAAATATTTCCTGTTTATTATATGTCAGCTGTATCTCGATAAAGCTGTTTTTTAAATAAATAAATATTAAAGACATTTTCAGACAAACAAAACTGAGGGACTATACCAGCAGACTCACCCTAAATGAAATTCTAATCATTGTCATGACCTGTTTTTTTTTCAATTTTATGTAAATCTGTTGAAGAGGGGAAATAATGGTTAAATTAAAATCTAACAGGTAACATTGATCTTGATATCACTTCTTTTAATAAATTAGTAACTGTACAAACATTCCTGCATGTGTTAAAACTTCAGTTTTCTATAAATTAACTTTCTGTAGTAAAAATAAATCCTACTTTGTGAAAATCTGTTAATCTCATCATGTTCCTGTTCTTAAAATAAGGAAACAGGGTTATATATAGGGTGGCAAGAAGTTAAGTTAATCCTTTTTTGGAAGGCAAAAGGTGAAGTGAGATAGTTTGTGTTACTATGCTTTTTTTTTTTTTTTAAGATTTTATTTATTTATTTGATAGAGAGAGAGATCACAAGTAGGCAGAGAGGCAGGCAGAGAGAGAGGAGGAAGCAGGCTCCCCACTGAGCAGAGAGCCCGATGTGGGCCTGGATCCCAGGACCCTGAGAGCATGACCTGAGCCAAAGGCAGAGGCTTAAACCACTGAGCCACCCAGGTGCCCTGTGTTGCTATGCTTTGATTCACAATTTTGAAATCTTTTGTTCAGAGCTACAATAACACATAAGCATTCAAATAATCATCCTTCTTAGACTAAACTTTGGTCTGGGATTATCATTTTGCTTGCCAATGATCTATATGGTAACCTATATTAAAAATCATGCAGAACATTGTTATTTTCCCAACGAAGTACTAAAAATATTTATGGGCTCTGCTTGTACTCATTCATGGTTTCCACCATGCTTTATTGGCTTACACTTGCAATTCTAAGTACCACAGGGTGTAACATTGGAAATAGCAAGGAAAAGAAAAAAGGGGTACAAAAAAAGGAAAAGATGAGAGCGAGGTTACAATTTATCAAGATTTATGTAAAGTGAAGAAAAAGACTATTATTTTAATATTTGTCACCAGGGAGCTTCTTGGGGAAAAACTTATATAAAGAAATACTTTGAAAGCTTACCAACATGTAAAAAATAAGACCCTGAGATTAAAGATTGGTTAGGGAAAGTGAAACGATTCTCTCAGCCAGAGAACATTAGGCAGATCTGAGAGGCTATAGAGCAAGAGAAGGGAGGAGAAAGGGAGAGAGATAAGGAAGCTGGACAACCGGCAGGTGGCTAGGAGCCTACCTAAGAAGCTAATTAACCAGGATATCTAAAGGACTTTTTAAAAACATAGAATATTAGGGGTGCCAGGGTGGCTCAATTGTTACGCATCTGCCTTAGGTTCAGGTCACGATCCCTGAGTCCTGGGATCAAGCTGCGCATCGGGCTCCCTGTTGAGTGGGAGGCCTGCTTCTCCTCTCCCACTGCCCCTGCTTGTGTTCCCTCTCTAGCTGTGTCTCTCTGTGTCAAATAAATAAATAAGATCTTTTTTTTAAAGGATATTAGTACTTAGTTTTATGCTGTCTGAGCTATAAACCTCCTCCAACATTCTAAAACTTTTAATACATTCTGCTATAAATGCAAATTCCCTGTGAGAGTTATTTGAGGAAAAATCCATGAAAAGGGGCCAGGTTCCATATTTGTCACTGGCAAAAAAAAAAAAAAAAAACCCACAAGCTGTAGAAGATGTAATGTTCATGAAATTGAATGATCAGAGAGACCAGGAAGATAGTCAAAAGTGAGTTTGGAAATGTAAACTTACAGGAATCTGCTGAAACCGTGACAAAGTGCTAAGCTTCCCACAGAGTATTGGGAAGTCTTTATTTTATATAATCTCATAACAAGGTGACTACAATTAACATCTGGATCCCATGTCTTTTTTTTTTCTCTATCCCTTCTACCATCAAAAGCATTAAAAAAGAATATTTGAGAAACACAAGTTTAATTGAAGATAACAAAGCTACCCTATAATGACCAAAATACAGTGTTATTATGAAGCAAATCAACATCCAGAACTTGTAATTTATATCTTCCGGCTACCAACATTGCCTCCTTGCTTCAGCTTTGACTCCAGTCTCTAACACTATGTTTCGCACATAACAGAGACCCTAGAAAACTACTGCTGAACTAAATTAAACGTATGGACTAAGAGCTTGTTCTTATTAAGATCTTTTCTTTAATACAGAATATAACCACATTAAAGTTCTCATTAGACAGCGGGTATTCATGCAAGCGGGCACAACTAAGGACTTTCAAGCATTATATGGCATAAAAATACCATTTTAGAAATGACTTGTTCCCGGAATAATATCTAATTTTTTAAAGAACTGTCATTGGAAGTTTGGGGGAAAAAAACGTACCTGGAATCTGAAGAAATTTCCTCACTGGCACAAAGTTTGAATGCTTCTAATACTCCCACATGTGCACATAGGGTAGAATTTCAGAAATGGTAACTATTCCTTTTATTAGATGACATACTGAATGCAAATCATATAAGTAAGATGATTGGAAAGGAAAGAGGCTGAGTGGGTCACTGTATAATGACATAAAAATAAAAATAATGAAGAGAATTTTAGAAGAGAAAAAAATAACAGAGAAAATCTGTTTCAACCACTGCTAGAATAATTGAATTTGCAAGGAAAAAAAAGATCCTTGCTCTGTTCCCAAATTCCTGTTCATTGAAACACCTCTATTAGGAAAAAGTTGAATGAAAAATATACAAACTAATCAAGAGTTTATTTCAAAAAGCAACTGCCTTATATAGCAGGAAGAAAAAAAAATTTTGAGCTCATAGCTCTATAAAGAGGAAAGATCACGTTAGTTTAAAGGCCCTTGTTCAACTGAGCTACTCTGTAGAAAAGACAGAATTTATATCTGGGAGTGGAGAGAAAAGGTCAGTATTCTAGGAAGAAGGAAACAAGAAAGAGAGAAGGAAAGCAGAGGGAGGGAGGGAAACCTGGCAGATGTTAAGAGACTATGCATTCTGCAGTGATTCCCCATCTCATAATATCTCCTCGAATATTTAGTTTATGCTGATGAAACTTACTAGATCTCTGTCGAATGTCATGTTATTAGGGAGGGGAGAGAAGAGCACTAAAATAAGAGTAAACTTCGTGCTCAGGGTATAAAAGTATTATTTTTCAAAAAGTGTTTTTCAATTAGTATAAAACACATATTAATGACTTATTCAGTTTATCACTGAGAGGATCAGCAGAATG
Organism: Spilogale gracilis; assembly: GCA_004023965.1. Taxonomy (NCBI): domain Eukaryota; kingdom Metazoa; phylum Chordata; class Mammalia; order Carnivora; family Mephitidae; genus Spilogale; species Spilogale gracilis. Next base: position 29,253 of record PITA01021056.1, on the reverse strand, counting down.
GAAAGCTGGCTCAGGGAGCATGGGAGGAACTGGGTATCTATAGCCAGGTGAAAGAGAATGTCAGAAGACTGTTAGGTTCAATACGAAACTAGTTAGTGTCCTACAGGGTGATAAAAGCATAGCCCTAGGATAGGAATCATTTATATTTACTACTAGAAAAAAAATTCAGAAGCTAACATTAATTTCACAGTCTGGGCTCTGAATCATAGCAAATAGCCAAAAAAGATATATTCCCTCTCAGGGGGGTGATAAAACCATGGCCTGGAGGCAACCACCTGGTTTTTGGAACACAGCTACACCTATTGGTTTAAATATTTCCTATGCAGCTTTCAAGCTACAACAGCCAACTTGAATAGTCGTGATAGAAACTGTAATGGCCCTAAAGTCTAAAATATTCACTATCTGATCCTTTAAGGAAAAGTCTGCCTAGATTACTAAATAAATTACTGGTATGGATGGTAAAATATAATCCAATAGAACACTGAAAGGACATGCTGGCCAATCTGCTTTGCTTCCAAATTTTGAACTTTTCTTAAGAAAATTTAGGGGAGGTAAAGCATAACTTTTCGGTGCAAGTTTCAGACCACAAAATATGAAGCCTAGAAATTAGCAAAAATCAGGAAAGAGTTTTGAGCTTTCACAAACAATGGAACTGACAGGAGCTATAATCCAATTATACTTGCAAGGGGAAAGACTGCTGCAGATAGTTTCTAGGTAATATAGTTAACTAACAGAGTCAGTATAGATTGTCTAAATTTTCTTTTTCTCTTTATAAAACACAGTGATAACTGTTCATAGTAATAACCCTGGCATACAACACAATTCTGAAGTCTGGTAGTGTTTAATGAAAAGTTCTATAACTTGCTGAGCATAGTTCCAGCAATAGAATGTTCTCTTAGCCTGACTCTTACAGGACAAACACTATATAATGCACAAGCTGTGGCAATGATTTTCACTTTGTACTCTGTAAGAGAAGGTGAGCAGGAGAGAGAAGTCAGCAACAAAGATTTTCAACCTACCTCTCTTATTTTGATCCCAGTATCTGCCTTTGACCAATTTAAAATAACAAGTTCTACTTTGAACTAAGGCCTATATGGATAGGAAAAAATTAAAAAAAAAAAAAAAGTGCCCAAAGATGATGATCAGCTGTCAAGACTATTCAATAAAAAGAAAGAAAAAAAAAACAGAAATGAAGCAGGATATTACAGCAGATTCCTACAGACATTAATAGAATGCCATTAAAAGTACTCTCCACATGGGGCACCTCAGTGGCTCAGTCGTTAAGCATCTGCCTTTGGCTCAGGTCATGATGCCAGAATCCCGGGATCAAGCCCCACATGGAGCCGCACATCCGGCTCCCTGCCCTGAGGGAAGTCTCCTTCTCCCTCTCCCACTCCCCCTGCTTGTTGTGTTACCTCTCTACTTGTGTTTCTCTCTGTTAAATAAATAAAATCCTTAAAGATAAAAAAAAGTACTCTAAACATTATTAAAGTACTAAGAACAACTTTATTATCTGACAACTTGAAAGAAATAGGCCAATTTCTCAAAATGCACAAACCACCAAAAATCAACCAATATGAAATAGGCAACCTTCTGTCCTATAATTATGAAAAAGAACTTGGATTCAAATTTAAAAACTTCTGAAAGAGAAATCTCTAAGTTAAGTCACAATCTTTTCTCTTAGAATTCTGACAAATGTTTAAAAAATTAACACCAATTTAACACAGTCTCTTTTAGGAACGTGAAAAGGAACGAATACCTCCCAATTCCTTTTATGAAACCAGTATTACCCTGACACCAAAACCAGATTTAAAGAAAAAAATGTCCAAAAAGAAATATATAAACCAATTATTTGTCATGAACTTGAATACCAAAGTTCTAACAAAATATTAGTAAATTAAATCTAATAATATATCAAAGAAATAATACATGATGACGAAATGCAGTCTGATTCAAAATACAAAAATCAATCCATGTAATCTACCATATCAACAGGCTAAAGAGAAAAAATCATATGATCATATCTATTAGCAGAAAAAGCATTTAACAAAATTCAATCCTCACACATGATTTTCTTTAAAATAGGTAAACTAGGAACAGAGAGAAGCTTTTTCTATTTCAGACAGATTAAATCATGTGTCTTGCCTCCAACATAAGCCATACCTGATACTAAGCTCAGGGAACCAACTCTTACCCCATGACCTCTGCTCCAAAATAATATCTACAAAAAGCCCTCAGCCAACATCATATTTAATAGCAAAAGGCTAACTGCTTTTCCTCTAAGACTGGGAACAAGGTAAGGATATCTACTCTCACCAAAATATTCAATTTAAAATATTCATATTTAAAGTAGTGCTGGATGTTCTAGTCACTGCAATAAAGCAAGAAAAAGAAAGAAAGGGTATACAGATTGGGGAAAAAATAAAACCGTCTCTCTTTGCAAATGACATAATTGCCTACATAGAAAATCCCAACGAATCTATGGAAATAACTCCTAGAACTAATAAGTGTGTTCGGTGAGGTCACAGGACACAAGACAAATACAGAGAAATTAATTCCATTTCTATATACTGACAACAAATAAATGGAAACTCAATACCATTTACAATTGCTCCAAAGAAAATGAAAAACTTACCTTACATATAAATTTTTTTTAAGATTTTATTTATTTGATAGAGAGAAACACAGCCAGAGAGGGAACACAAGCAGGGGGAGTGAGAGAGGGAGAAGCAGGCTTCCTGCCAAACAGGGAGCCTGATATGGGACTCGATCCCGGGTCTCCAGGATCATGACCTGAGCTGAAGGCAGTCGCTTAACTAACTGAGCCACCCAGGCACCCTCCTTACATATAAATTTAACAAAACAGGTATAGAATCCATGAAATGAAAATCATAAACTGCTTATGAAAGAAATCAAATAAATCTAAATACATGAAAAGATGAACTGTGCTAAAGGACTGGAAGACTCAATGTACTAAAGATGTCAATCCTCTTTTTATTGATCTATAAATGTAAGGCAATTCCTACAAAAATCTCAGGAAGCAAGGAGTTTATGATAAAATTCGTATGATAAGATAAAGCTCCCAGAATAGGGAAAACAATTTTTAAAAAGTAAAATAATTTGGAAGTGATCATTTTTCCCAATATTGTGGCTTACTATATGACTACAATAATCAAGACTGAATAGTATTGATGGAGAAGAGAGATCAATGAAACAGAATCATGAACCCAGAAAAAACATCAGGCAAATATACCTAATTATTTTTTTTAATTTATTTTATTTTTCCAGTGTTCCAAGATTCATTGTTTATGCCCCACACCCAGTGCTCCATGCAATACGTGCCCTCAGTACCCACATCAGGCTCTCCCATCTCCCCACCCCTTCCCTCCAAGACCCTCACTTTGTTTATGAGTCCAAAGTCTCTCATGTTTCGTTTCTCTCCCCGAATTACCATACTTCCCATTTACTTTCCTTCCCTCCCCTACTGTCCCCTATATTCCCCCTTATGCACAAGTAAGTGAAACCATGTGATACTTGACTTTCTCTACTTGGCTTATTTCACTCAGCATAATCTCTTCCAATCCTGTCCATCTTGCCAAAAAAGTTGGATATTCATCCTTTCGGATGGAGGTGTAGTATTCCACTCTGTATATGCACCACATCTTCTTTATCCATTCATCTGTGGAAGGGCACTTTGGCTCTTTCCACAGTTTGGCGATTGTGGCCATTCCTGTAATGAACATTGGGGTACATATGGCCCTTCTTTTCATTACATCTATATCTTTGGGGTAAATACCCAGTAGTGCAACTGCAGAATCATAGGGTAGCTCTATTTTTTTAATTTTTAAAGGAATCTCCACACTGTTTTACAAAGCAGCTGCACCAACCTGCATTCCCGCCAACAGTGTAAGAGGGTTCCCCTTACTCCACAGCCTCTCCAACACTTGTTTCCTGTCTTGTTAATTTTGGCCATTTTGACTGGTGTAAGGTGGTATCTCAGTGTGGTTTTGATTTGAATTTCCGTGATAGCTAGTCATGTTCAGCATTTTTTCATGTGTCTGTTAGCCATTTGTTTATCTTCTATGGAGAAGTGCCTCTTCATGTCTCCTGCCCATTTTTTGATGTGTTCATCTTCTTTTTGGATAATGAGTTTGAGTAGTTCTTTATAGATCTTGGATATCAGCCCTTTGTAGTGTCATTTGCAAATATCCTCTCCCATTCCATGGGTCCCTCTTTGTTTTGTTGACTGTTTCCTTTGCTGTACAGAAGCTTTTTGTTTTGATGAAGTCCCAAAAGTTCGTTTTCACTTTTGTCTCCTTTGCCTTTGGAGACGTGTCTTGAAAGAAGTTGCTACAGCCAATTTGACATTACCAATTTGACAAAGGTTACTGCCTATGTTCGCTCCCAGGATTTTGATGGATTCCTGCCTTACGTTGAGGTCTTTCATCCTTTTATAATTTGCCTTTGTGTGTGGTGTAAGAGAATGATCTAGTTCATTCTTCTATATGTAGCTGTCCCAGCACCATTTGTTGAAGAGACTGTCTTTTTTCCACCGGATATTTCTTCCTGCTTTTGTCGAAGATGATTTGACCATAGATTTGTGGGTCTATATCTGGACTCTCTACTCTGTTCCATTGGTCTATTTGTCTGGTTTTGTGCGAGTACCATGCTGTCTTGGTGATCACATCTTTTCTTTTTTTTTTTTTTTTTTTTTTTTTTTTTTTTTTTTTTTTTTTTTTTTTTTTTTTTTTTTTTTTTTTTTTTTTTTTTTTTTTTTGGTGATCACATCTTTGTAATAAAGTGTGAAGTTGAGTAATGTGATGCCCCCAGCTTTGTTTTTCTTCTTCAACAATTCCCTAGCTATTCGGGGTCTTTTTTGGTTCCATATAAATTTTAGGATTTTTTATTCCAATGCTCTGAAGAATGTTGGTGGAATTTTTATCAGAATGGCATGGAAAGTATAGATTTCTCTGGGCAGTGTAGACATTTTAACAATGTTTATTCTTCTGATCCATGAGCATGGAATGCTCTTCCAACTTTTTGTGTCTTCTTCAAAATCTTTCATGAGTGTTCTGTAGCTCCTCGAGTACGGATCCTTAACTTCTTTGGTTAGGTTTATTCCTAAGTATCTTATGGTTTTTGGTGCTATAGTAAATGGAATTGATTCTCTGATTTCCCTTTCTACATTTTCATTGTTAGTGTATGAGAACGTAACTGATTTCTATGCATTGATTTTGTATCCTGCCACATTACCGAATTACTGTATGAGTTCTAGTAGTTTGGGGGTAGAGTCTTTTGGGTTTTCCACATAGATAATCATGTCATCTGCAAAGAGAGAGAGTTTGACTTCTTCTTTGTCAACTTGAATACCTTTTATTTCTTTCTGTTGTCCGACTGCTGTTGCTAGGACTTCTAACACTATGTTGAACAGTAGTGGTGTGAGTGGGTATCCTTGTCTTGTTCCTGACCTCAGAGGGAAGGCTTTCAGTTTTTCCCCCATTGAGAATGATAGTCACTGTGGATTTTTCGTAGATAGATTTTATGAGGTTGAGTATGTTCCCTCTATCCCTATACTTTGAAGATTTTTGATCAGGAAAGGATGTTGTCTTTTGTTAAATGCTTTTTCTGCATCAATTGAGAGTACCATGTGGTTCTTCTCTCCTCTCTTATTGATTTGTTCTATCACGTTGATTGATTTGCAAATGTTGAACCACCCTTGCATCCCTGGGATAAATCCCACCTGGTCATGGTGGGTAATCTTTTTTAATGTATTGTTGGATCCTGTTAGCAAGGATCTTGTTAAAAATCTTAACATCCATATTCATCAGAGATATTGGTCTGAAGTTATCCTTTTAGATGGGGTCTTTGTCTGGTTTGGGGATTATGGTAATGCTGGCTTCATAGAAAGAGCCTGGAAGTTTTCCTTCTGTTTCCATTTTTTGAAACAGCTTCAGGAGAATAGGTGTTATTTCTTCTTTGAATGTTTGGTAGAATTCCCCAGGGAATCCGTCTGGTCCTGGACTCTTGTTTTTGGGGAGGTTTTTGATCACTGCTTCAATCTTATTACTAGATATAGGTCTATTCAGATTGTCAATTTCTTCCTGTTTCAGTCTTGGAAGTTTATAGGTTTCCAGGAATGTGTCCATATCTTCTAGGTTGTTAAACTTATTGGCATATGATTATTGATAGTAATTTCTGATGATTGTTTCTATTTCCTTGATGTTAGTCGTGATCTCTCCCATTTCATTCATAATTTTATTAATTTGGCTCTTCTCCCTTTTCTTTTGGATTACTTTGGCCAATGGTTTATTGATCTTATTAATTCCTTCAAAGAACCAGCTTCTAGTTTCGTTGATGTGTTCTACTGTATCTCTAGATTGTGATTCATTTATCTCTGCTCTAATCTTAATTGCTTCCCATCTTGTGGGGGGGGGGTTGGTTTAATTTGTTGATTTTCTAGTTCTTTTTTTTTTTAAGAGTTTTATTTATTTACTTAACAGAGATAGAGATTGCAAGTAGGCAGAGATGCAGGCAGAGAGGGAAGAGGAAGCAGGCTCCCCGCTGAGAAAAGAGTCCAATGCGGGCCTCAATTCCAGGACCCTGAGATCATGACCTGAGCTGAAAGCAGAGGCTTTAACCCACTGAGCCACCCAGGCACCCGATTTTCCAGTTCTTTAAGGCATAATGAGAGTTGGTGTATTCAGGATTTTTCAATTTTTTTGAGTGAGGCTTGGATGGCTATGTATTTCCCCCTTAGGACTGCCTTTGCCATATACCATAAGTTTTGGATTGATGTATCTTCATTCTCATTGGTTCCCATGAAGTGTTTCAGTTCTTTGATTTCCTGATTGATCCACAGATTCTTGAGCAGGATAGTCTTTAGCTTCCAAGTGTTTGATTTTTTTCTGAACTTTTTGTTGTGGTTGAGTTCCAGTTTCATGGCATTGTGGTCAGAGAACATGCAGGGAATAATCTCAATCTTCTGGTATCAGTAGAGCCCTGATTTGTGACCTAGTATGTGGTCTATTCTGGAGAAAGTTCCATGTGCACTCAAGAAGAATGAGTATTCTGCTGTTTTAGGGTGGAATGTTCTAAATATATCTATGAGATCCATCTGGTCCAATGTGTCATTCAAGGCCCTTGTTTCTTTGTTGATTTTCTGTTTAGATGATCTGTCCATTGCTGACAGTGGTGTGTTAAGATCTCCTACAATTAATGTGTTTGTATCAATATGACTCTTTATTTTGCTTAACAGTTGGCTTATCTGGTTGGCTGCTCCCATGTTGGGGGTATAAATATTTACAATTGTTAGGTCTTCTTGGTGCATAGACCCTTTGAGAATGATGTAGTGTTCTTCTGTGTCTCTGACTACAGTATTTAGATTAAAATCCAATTTGTCTGATATAAGAATCGTTACCCCAGCTTCCTTTTGAGGTCCATTGGCATGAAAGATGGTCCTCCATCCCCTCACTTTCAATCTAGAAGTGTCCTTAGATTCAAAATGTGTCTCGTGTAAACAGCATATGGACGGGTATTGTCGTTTTATCCAGTCTGCAAACCTGTGCCTTTTTATTGGAGCATTTAGGCCATTCACATTGAGAGTGATTATTGATAGATATGTTTTTTTTTAAGATTTTTATTTATTTATTTGACAGAGAGAAACACAGCTAGAGAGGGAACACAAGCAGAGGGACGGAGAGAGGGAGAAGCAGGCCTCCCGCAGAGCAGGAATTCCGATGTGGGACTTGATCCCAGGTCTCCAGGATCATGACCTGAACTGAAAGCAGCTGCTTAACTAACTGAGCCACCCAGGCGCCCTGATAGATATGTTTTTATTGACATCATGTGACCTGTGAAATTCATGATTCTATAGATTACTTCTGTAAATTTCTGTTCTGTGTCACTCTTGCGTTCATTTCTCTTTTATAGAAGCCCTCATAATATTTCTTGTAGTCCTGGGTTGGTGGTTGCATAATCTTTTAGACCTTTGCGGTCCTGGAAGCTATTTATTTCTCCTTCCATTCTGAAAAGTCAATCTTGCTGGGTACGTTATCAGATACTTGGTTGAATATTGTTTTCATGTAATTTCCTGAATATGTCTTGCCAGCCCTTTCTGGCTTCCCAGGTTTCTGTGGATAGGTCTGGTGTTATTTCGATGGTTCTCCCTCTATACATAAGGGATCACTTCCAACTAGCTGCCCTTAAGCATATTCTTTGGTTTTATGATTCATGAATTTCACAATGATGTGCCTGAAGGTTTTTCTGGCCTCACTGATCTTGGGGGGTGTCCTCTCTGCCTCTAGGACATGAACATTTGTTTCATTCCCTAGATTAGGGAAATTTTCATCCATGATTTGTTCAACTGTATCTTCTAGGCTTCTCTCTCTCTCTCAACTCCTTTGAGTATTCCAATAATTCTGATACTGGAGCATTTTATGGCATCATTTATTTCCCTAATTCTATTTTCATGGGATTTTAGCTATTTGTTCCAAGACTTCTCTTGCTCCTCCTTCTTAATCGATCTGTCTTCTAAATCACTAATACAATCTTCAGCCTCACTTACTCTAGCTGTTAGCATATTTAAATTACATTGCATCTCATTAATATCCTTTCTAACCTCTGCTTTCACTTCTGTCATTCGGGCTTCTATCCTGAGACTAATGTTCTTTTCCAAGTTAGCCATTGCTTGGACGATTGCTGCCCTGAATTCCATTTCTGTCATATTGTTTATGTTCACTTCCAGTAATTCTGTGACAGGAGTTGCACTCTCTGGGTTTTTCTTCTGTTGGTTGTTCCTCCTCCAAGTCATTTTGATGAGGAGTGGTTGAGGGGATGCATACCTGAATATATCAACCACTATCCAGGTGAATTGTTCGCTGGAAGGTTTTGAAGCAATCAGAAGTCACCAACGAAAAGGAAGAAGAAGGAAAAAAGAGAGAAGAAGAGAAAGGAAGCAAGAAAAAAAAACTGGCCAGAGTGGGCCCCAATGGTAAGATTTATATGATACAAAACTACAACATGGTAAAGAAAAAGACCACCAAGAGTAAAAGAAAGTTGAAGAGATCAAAAAGCTAAGCCCAACCCAAATGACCCCCAAGACCAGTATTTATATATTACAAAGGCAAAAACAATTACACAGAAACACTGACAGACTAGGGCAGGAAGGTGAATGCAAACCCTCCTTGTGGGCAAGGAAAGTATTTCAGATCCTCCTGGGTTTGTCTTACTTTTGTTAGAGGAGTCTACTTTCTAAAGATATAGGGAGATTATAACTGGTTTGTATATAGGAGTAGTATTGAATAGGGATGCAGGATTACCTTGACACTTATAACTATATGTATATTTAAAAGAAAAAAGAATTGGGGCGCCTGGGTGGCTCAGTTGGTTGAGCAACTGCCTTCGGCTCAGGTCATGATCCGGGAGACCCAGGATCAAGTCCCACTTTGGGCTTCCTGCTTGACAGGAAGCCTGCTTCTCCCTCTCTCACTCTCCCTGCTTGTGTTCCCTCTCTGGCTGTGTTTCTCTCTGTCAAATAAATAAAATCTTTAAGAAAGAAAAAAGAATAAAGGAAGGAAAAGAAGAAAGGGGAAAAAACAGAAAAAAACAAACAAGAGATGCAACAACAACAACAACAGAAAACACAGGTATGTGTTTCAAAAAATTTCAAGGTAAAAAGTTATTATGGAGTGTTGTATTAAGTATCATGTTGTAATAATAAGTGGGCTAAAAATTAAAAGAACAAAAACCATGAGAATGAATTTTTAAATTTAAAGTGGAAACTTTAAAAGTAAAAATAGAAAATGTTAAAAAAGAAAATAAAGTGAAAAGCTGTATCTATAAAGAGTACAGCTTTTGGGGTAGTACCAGGAGCTTAGTATGTTGCCTTTCCCCTGATGTTGGGGTTTTACAGTTCTGGTGTTGTCTTCTTATTCTTCTGGCTTGCCTTCTGGGGAAGGGGCCTGCGGCATTGTTTTTCAGTCCCTTCTACCTGGACAGAGTCTCTCCGCCCCCTTCCTAGGGGCTGGGCTCCATGGCAACCAGGTTTTCAGGCTTTAGTTCGCTGGAGGGTTTGTTCTTTTGCAGCTTTTTGCAGCTTTTGAGGAAGTCAGGTCAGAGCAAGATGTCTGAGCCCAGACCTCCTTCCCTGAGAGAGCCCCTAGTTAGCAAGCCTCTGGATGGTGCAGTGGCCCACAGCCTCTCCCTTTATCTTCCCCCTTGGCCGCCTGTCACAACCGGGCCCACCCGCAGCCTCTGGTCAGATTGACGTTCGAAGCCCCCGCCTGTCGTTTCACTCCCGCACCATGGAAACCGCAACTGACTTTGGGTGATGCAACCTTGTTTCTGTTCAGGGAGTCTGTGGTGCACTCCCACGTGGGAGGGACTGAGATCCCCTGGCCCCACACACCAGGCTCAAGTCTGCAAAATCGTGCCTGGCCCAAGGGGCGGAGAAGAGCAGAAGTTTTAAATACACTCTCCTCCGCTGCGTTCCCTCACGACCACCGACCACCGGGGTGCACATTCGCTCCGCAGATCTATCCCCGTTTCCCGGGCTGCCCCTCAGGCACTCTGTTTTTGTCTTCTTTTAATCAGATCACAATCTGCTGTTGTTTCCCAAACACAGAGCACTTTCCTGGGGTATTGCTTTCCAATGAGTCACCTCTGCGGGCTTCCTTCCCCATGGGCTTTATTTCCCATGTCCCTTCATCTTTGGATATCCCTCCTATCACTCCCACTCCACTCTACCTCTTGTCAATGCTCTTCTTCCCCCGCGGAGATCCAGACATGTGAAATACTACATTTCAGGCTGATTTCATGGGCGCTCACAGTGTTCTTGTAGCGTTTTTTGCAGGTATTCAGCTCACTTCAGGGGACTCCCTGAAATGGGGTCACCCGGCCTTCCACCATCTTGCCCCCTCAATAAATAAAATTCCATTTTTTTTAACAAAGGACCAAAACAGTTCAATGAATGAGAGTTGATATTTTCAACAAATAGTGATGGACCAGGTTAATATCCACTAAAAAAGGGGGAAGGGAAGAGAAGAGGAGAGAGGGGAAGGGTGGGGAGAAAAGAAGGAAGGAAGGAAGGAGGAAGGGAGGGAGGGAAGGAAGGAAGGAAAGGAAAAAAGAAAAAATAGAGAGGCAGGGAAGGAGGGAAGAAGAGAAAGCATTCAGGGAACAAAAGCTACAAGAGCAAAACCCGAGCAGATCACTTAGCCTGGCCCCTGGTAAAAGCAGTGCAATTCCAGCTCAGGCAAAAACATTTGAGAATACAATACAAAAGCCCCCTACCCCCAGAAAACAGCTAGAACATCCAGCCAGACCAAGATCACCCATCAATGAGAAAACTGCAGAACTTTGGAGCTAGGGGAATTCATCACGTAAAAGTCATGACTTTTTTCATAGAATTCTTTTTTTTTTAAGATTTTATTTACTTATTTGACAGAGAGAAACACAGCGAGAGAAGGTACACGAGCAGGGGGAGTGAGAGAAGGAGAAGCAGGCTTCCCGCAGAGCAGGGAGCCCGATGTGGGGCTCAATCCCGGGTCTCCGGGATCATCACCTGAGCTGAAGGCAGTCATTCAACCAACTGAGCCACCCAGGTGCCCCTCATGATTCTTTAGTCTTTCAAAGTTCAAATTTTTTTAAATGTTATTTTTTTCTTATTCTATTTTTAAACTTTTTTATTTCCTATTTTAATGTTTTTAACTATTTTATCAATAACTTTGTTAAAAATCTTTTTTAATTCTCATTGTTTTAGTCATATTCTATCCTTTAAATGTATTTAACTTTATTTTTTTGTATACATATAGGTTTTTCTTTCTTTAAAACTGTGGGATATAGTTTTTTCTAATAGATAAAAATATACCCTAAATCTAGTGCATGGCTTTGTTCTAGTCTCCAGCATCATCACATTCTTTCCTCTTTTTCTTTTTTCTTTTTCCTTTTAATTTTAAAGATTTTATTTATTTATTTGACACAGAGAGAGATCACAAGTAGGCAAAGAGGCAGGCAGAGAGAGGAGGAAGCAGACTCTCTGCTGGGCAGAGAGCCTGATGTGGGCCTTGCTCCCAGGACCCTGAGATCATGACCTGAACTGAAGGCAGAGGCTTTAACCCACTGAGCCACCCAGGTACCCCTTTTTTCTTTTTTCAACCAACTTTTTATCTTATCAATTCTTTTTTTAGAATCTTTTTAATTTTCATCTTTACAGTCATATTCCATCCCTTCATCATGTATACCCTCATTTTTGTACATATGTAAATTTTCCTTTCTTTAAAATTTTGGGAGGCACTAGAACAAAATACACCCAAAATCAAGTGTGTGGCTCTGTTCTATTCACCAGTCTAATCATATAGAAAGAGACAGACAGACAGATATATATAGACAAAGATAGAGAATTTTTTTTCCTTTCTTCTCCCCACCCCCCAGCTTCGGGTCTCTTCTGATTTGGTGAGTGTATATTTTTCTGGGGTTGTCACTACCCTTTTAGTACTTTGTTCTCACATTCATCTATTCTTATCTGGATAAAATGACAAGACAGAAAACCTCACCTCAAAAAAAAAGAACAAAAGGCAGTACCAATGGCGAGGGATCTAATCAATAGAGACATTAGTAATATGTCAGAACTAGAGTTATGACGATTATCAAGGTGCTAGCTGGGCTCGAAAAAAGCATGGAAGATATTAGAGAATCCCTTTCTGGGGAAATAAAATCCTTTTCTGAAGAAATAAAAGAACTAAAATCTAACCAATTTGAAATCAAAAAAGCTATTCAATGAGGTCCAATCAAAAACAGAGGCTCTTGCTTCCAGGATAAGTGAGGCAGAAGAGAGAATTAGTGATACAGAAGCCCAAATGAAGGAGAATAAAGAAGCTGAGAAAAAGAGAGATTAACAACCACTGGACCTTGAGGGGAGAATTTGAGAGGTAAGTGATACCATAAGATGAAAAAGTATTAGAATAATTGGGATCAAAGAAGAAGAAAGAGAGAGAGAAAGGGGCAGAAGGTATATTGGAGCAAATTACAGCAGAGAATTTATCTAATTTGGCAAAGGGAACAAGCATCAAAATAAAGGAGGCACAGAGAACCCCCCTCAAAATCAATAAAAATAAGTCAACACCCTGTCATCTAATAGTAAAACTTACAAGTCTCAGTGACAAAGAAAATCCCAAAAGCACCTCAGGAGAAGAGATCTCTAACATACAATGGCAGAAATATTAGATTGGCAGAAGACCTACCCACAAAGACCTGGCAGGCCTGAAAGAACTGGCATGATATATTTACAGCACTAAATGAGAAAAATATACAGCCAAGGATACTATATCTAGGTAGGCTGTCACTGAAAATAGGAGGAGAGATAAGATTCCAGAAAAAACAAAACCAAAAGAATTTGCAAATACTAAACCAGCCCCACACGAAATAATTGAAAGGGGTCCTCTAAGCAGAGAGAGCCTAAAACTATCAGACCAGAAAGGAACAGAGACAATATATAGTAACAATCACCTTACAGGCAATACAATGCCATCAAATTCATATCTTTTAATAGTTATCCTGAATGTAAATGGGCTAAATGCCCCAATCAAAATACAAAGGGTATCAGAATGGATAAAAAAATAATAATAATAAGACCCATCAATATACTGTCTCCACGAAACTCACTTTAGACCCAAAGGCACCTCCAGATTGAAAGTGAGTGGGTGGAAAATAATTTACCATGCTAATGGACATCAAAAGAAAGTTGAGGTGGCAATCTTTATATCAGACAAATTAGATTTTAAGACAAAGGCTATATAATAAGAGATGAGGAAAGATATTATATCATACTTAAAGGGTTTGTCCAATAAGAAGATCTAAAATTTTAAATATCTATGCCCCTAACATGGGAGCGTCCAATTATATAAACCAATTAATAACTAAATCAAAGAAATACATCGACAATAATACAATAATAGTAGGGGACTTTAACGCTCCCCCTCATTGAAACAGACAAATCATCTAAGCAAAAAATTAACAAGGAAATAAAGACTTTAAGTGACACACTGGACCAGATGGACATCAAAGATATCTTCAGAATATTCTATCCCAAAGCAACAGAATACACATTCTTCTTTAGTGCTCATGGTACATTCTCCAGAATAGACCACATCCTGGGTCACAAATCAGGTCTCAGCTGGTACAAAAAGAGTGGGATCATTCCCTTTATATTTTCAGACCACAGTACTTTGAAACTAGAACTTAACTACAAGATGAATGCTCGAAAGAACTCAAATACATGGAGGCTAAAGAGTATCCTACTAAAGAATGAGTGGATCAATCAGGAAATTAAAGAAGAATTTTAAAAATTCATGGAAACAAATGAAAATAAAAACATAACTGTTTAAAATCTTTGGGACACACCAAAAGTGGTCCTGAGAGGAAAGTATATAGCAATACAAGCCTTTCTCAAGAAACAAGAAAGGTAAGTACACAACCTAACCCTACACCTATAGGAGCTGGAGAAAGAATGGCAAGCAAATCCCAATCTAGCAGGAGAAGAGAAATAATAAAGATCAGAGCAGAAATCAAAGAAATAGAAACCAAAAGAACAGTAGAACAAATCAATGAAACTAGGAGCTGGTTCTTTTTTTTTTTTTAAGTTCTTTTTATTATTATTACATTATTTTATTTTTTCAGTGTTCCAAGATTCACTGTTTATACTCCACACTCAGCACTCCATGCAATACATGCCCTCAATAACCACCACCAGACTCATCCATCCCCTAACCCCCTTCCCTTCAAAGACCCTCAGTTTGTTTCTTTGAAAGAATTAACAAAATTGATGAAACCCTGGCCAGATTTATCAAAAAGAAAAGAGAAACGACCCAAATTATTAAAATCATTAATGAAAGAGGAGAGATCACAACCAACATCAAAGAAATACGAATACTTCTTAGAACATATTATGAGCAACTATACACCAGCAAATTTGACAATCTGGAAGAAATGGATGTATTCCTAGAGACATATAAACTACCAAAACTGAACCAGGAAGAAAGAGAAAACAAGAAAGAGAAAACAAGAGAACAGACCCATAACCAGTAAGAAGACTGAAGCAGTCATCAAAAATCTCCCAACAAACAATAGCCCAGGGCCAGACAGCTTCCAAGGGAATTCTACCAAACATTTAAAGAATTAATACCTATTCTCCTGAAATTGTTCCAAAAAAATAGAATGGAAGGAAAACTTCCAAACTCATTTTATGAGGCCAGCATTACCTTGATCCTAAAACCAAAGACCCCATCAAAAAGGAGAATTACAGACCAATATTCTTGATGAAAACAGATGCAAAAAATTCTCACCAAAACACTAGCCAATAGGATCTAATAGTACGTTAAAAGGCTTATTCACCATGACCAAGTGGGATTTATTCCTGGGCTGCAAGGTTGGTTCAACACCTGCAAATCAATCAGTATGATACAGTACATTAATAAAAGAAATAACAGGGTGGCTGTTCTTAACCAACTGGGTGGCTCAGTTGGTTAAGCGACTGCCTTCGGCTCAGGTCATGATCCTGGAATCCCAGGATCGAGCCCCACATCTGGCTCCCTGCTCAGCAGGAAGCCGCTTCTCCCTCTCTCACTCCCCCTGCTTCTGTTCCCTCTCTCACTGTGTTTCTCTCTGGCAAATAAATAAATAAAATCTTTTAAAAATAAATAAATACATAAATACATAAATAAATAAAAGAACAAGAACCATATGATCCTCTCAATAGATTCTGAAAAAGCATTTGACAAAGTATAGCACCCTTTCGGGATCAAAACTCTTCACAGTATAGGGATAGAGGGTACATACCTCAATGTTGTAAAAGCTATCTATGAAAAAAACACAGAAAATATCATTCTCAATGGGGAAAAACTGAGAGATTTTCCTCTAATATCAGGAACACAGCAGGGCTGTCCACTATCACCACTGCTCTTCAACATAGTAATGGAAGTCCTAGCCTCAGCAATCAGACAATACAAAGAAATAAAAGACATCCAAATCGGCAAAGAAGTCCAACTCTCACTCAGTAAGTGGTAACTACTTATTTTTTATTCTTACTACATACCTGTGATGCAAACAGGGTTTTTAATCACCATTTTATGGAGCAATCATGTGACTTGCTTGCTCAAGGTCACAAAAGAAAGTTTGCATCCCCTTTTTTCCACCAGAGCCCTCTAACAGTATCCCTTTAATCTTACTCCATCATTTAAAATAATGACAATAATAATAACAGCAATAATGATAGCTAATACTGTGCTATGTGAAGAAATTGAGGCACAGAGCATCAACATCACAAGCTAAGAAGTAGCACAGTCAAGAACCAAACCCAATTAATTTGGGACCAGAATCCTGGCTCTTAATTACCACACTATCAGAGAGGCACCATTTCATTCATTCATTCCATACACAATTCCAAACCTGTGCTAGGTTTGGAAGCTACAGGATGTATAAAATAGTCCTTGACATACAGTAGCCTGCAATCTAGTCAAGGCAATCTGATAAATATTGTTTTAGTGGAATGCATAAGATGCTTCAGAATCACAGACCAACAATCGAGCTGTTTGGTCCAATCAAGTAGGCTTCATATAGGAGGTGGCCTTTGAGGGAAGGGTGAAGAAGGAGCAAGGTAGGACATTCCAGGCAAAGGCTCGAAATTCAAATATGCAGATGTACTAGGGCCAGTGAGAAGTTCAGTGTGGACAGATTAAAAGTGCATGAAGGAGAGACAGCTGTTAAGATGGATAGGAGCTGCACTGGAGAGGCCCCAACATATTAAACTAAGCAGTTTGAATTTTATCCTTGGAACAGGAGGGAGGAAAAACAGGTTTTTAAACAGCTGTGTGGGATACTATAATTTTATCATTTTTAGAATAATCCTGGAAGATGATCAGAAAGACTAAGGACACTTTGGCAGGAAGTCCAATTAATAAATGGTTGAAATGGTATAAGAAAGACAATTTCAAATATGGCTGACCATTAGAATGGACCCATAAAAGTGTTTCTAAATATGGATTATTTAGCTCCACCCAAAGGAGTCAAAATTAACAAAGGTAAACTTGAGGAGTCTGTGTATGTATTGGGGATGGGGGAGAGGGGAAAGTAAGTGTGTGTGTGTGTGTTTTACTCTCCAACTGATTCTGAAGGTAAGCCAGATTTGGGAAACATTGATCTTTAAAGAGACTCAATAATGGGGCACCTGGATGGCTTAGCTGGTTAAGTGTTTGCCTTCAACTCAGGCCATGATTCCAGGGTCCTGAGCTCAAGCCCTGCATCAGGCTCTGCTGCTCCCTTTTCCTCTGCCTGCCAGTCACCCTGCTTGCGCACTCGCTCTCCCTCTCTCTCTCTCTGACAAATAAATAAATAAAAATCTTTTCAAAATAACAAAAAATAAAGAGACCCAGTAAGAGTCCAAACAAAATAGTAGCGGTTAAAGATATAATTCTATATTAGAATTTTCAGGATTATTGTGGGAGTCTAGTTGGTGTAGGATCCACTTACATGAGTCCCAAGAGAAATAGGTGAGCTGCCTCTTGGGACCTAAATAAGAAGAGAGGAGCTACTCAACCAATATGATATCCCTAAGCTATTACCCAGACTCTAATAGCATATACTAAAGAGTTGCATCTATATATTAGAAGAAACCTTGCCTTGCCCTACCTAACACTACTTCACTCACGCTTCCATCCTTTCTCCTGATCTCTGCTCTAACTCCAAATCAGGGTCCCCACTAAGACCCAAATCTTGTCACTGAAATATCACCGTGGCTCTTAAAACTTTTTCTTTCAAGCCAGTTGATTTAAAAAATCCGAGTTGGAATGAATGTATTGTCCCCAGTAAGTTAAGCTACTTACTATTCCCTGACCTATTTTTCCTATTACAGTCTCATTTGATTATTCCAAGCAGACAAATCTATTTTCCTCTTTTGGCAAGCAGATGAGGAAGGTGGGATGGAAGTTATATTAAGAAAAAAGTAAGTGCATTGTAGTGCATACTTGAAAGCCTTTTTGTGATAAAAGGACGGAACTTAGCTGGGGAAAGTCACAGTGTCAAGCTTAAATGCTTTCTCTACCGGTGTGCTTTAGGGGAAGGAAAACACATAACCTGGAAAGCTAGTTCAGGCAATTATATTATCGACAGGGAGTTTTATGAGACAGTATTAGAGGGGAAGTGCAATGAGGCTATGTCAAATCACAGACAGCACAAAAAAAAAGGAGGGGGTCGTAGAAACGGACAAATAAAGTTGGCAACGAAGACTGCATGAGTTTAATTGCTTAACCTTTCGACTGCATCTGTTAAGTGGAGTAAAATGTCCCCTCCAGTCTTCTGAAGGCACCTGGTGCTTAGCGGAAGAACAAGGACCCCCGGAGGTACCAGCAGGCAGGAAAGGGAGCTGACTGGCCATGGAGATGTCAGGACTAGTCAGTAACGGGTGAGATGAAGTGTGTAACCCCTCAAATGATGTATTTCAGCCTTCTACCAAGTCTGAAATGGCAGGTGGCAAAGCTCTGACCCCAAAAGAAAATAATTTTCACTGTTTGCACTGGTGGGAGAATTCATGGAAGAACGGTTCCTTTTGCTTCATGCTTTGTAGGCACCATTAGAAATCACTGAGAAGAGACGTATGGGGAAGGGAAGTTGTGTTTACTGGGCAACTCTGTGCATGGAGCCTTCAGGGCCTGAAGGCTGTGAATTCTAATTCTGGACTCTGCTGCTGATTTCCCATGGGACCTTGAAAGGATGCACTTCATATCTTAGAGCTTCAATTTCCTTCCCAGAGAATTGGGCCTGAACCTTATCAATAAATGATTATGAAGCATGCATTTCATTCACAACCCCAGAACAGCCTGACACATGGGTTATTCCTAAGTGTACCAAACTAAAATGTTTATAAGCATAAGTTGGCTAGAAAAACCAAAATATTAACATGATGGTAAATACATGTTTTACTTAAATCTAATCTCAAAAGAGTGGCTTTTTTTTTTTTACAAAAATCATCAAGTGTTAAATGAAATAAAATATCAAAACTCTTCAAAGAAAAATTAAGCACTATTCAAATACAGGGCCATGTCATTATTATTACTTAAGAAAAAAATTGTGTGAAGGACACCTGGGTGGCTCTGTTGGTTAAGTGTCTACCTTCGGCTCAGGTCATAATCCCAGAGTCCTGGGATCAAGGCTCCCCCCACCCACAGGGCTCCCGGCTAAGCAGGAAGTCTGCTCCTCCTTTTCCCTCTGCCTCCGCTCCTTCCCTTGCTTATGTGCACTCTCTCTCTCACTCTGAAATAAATAAATAAAATCTTTTTTTAAAAAATCATGTTAAATTCTGAAGGGGCATGCTACTCCCATCCTCCACTAACACTTCCATTTATTCCATATTTATTTTTCAATGCTTTTCTTGTGCCTGGCATTAACTAGGCACTAAGAATGCAAGCATGAACTGCAGTCAGACACAAAAGGACAGGTATTGTGTGATTCCACTTACAGAAGGCATCTAGAATAGGCCAATTCATAACAACTGCAAGTAGAATAGAGATTACCAGGGACTGAGGAAAGAGAAATGGGGAGTTACTCCTTAACGCTTATAGTTTCTATTTTAGGTAACAAAAAGTTTTGGAAATGGATATTAGTGATGGTTACACATGTTGCAAATATACTTAATACCACTAAATTGTACACTTAAAAAGGGCTAACATGGTGGGGCACTGGAGTGACTTAGTTGGTTAAGCATCCTTACTCTTGATTTTGGCTCAGGTCCTGATCTTAGGGTGTATGATAGAGACCCTCTTCAGGCTCTGTGCTGGGCATGGAGCCTGCTTAAAATTCTCTCTCTCCTTCTGCCTCTTCTTACCCCCACCCAACCTGACCCCGGTCACCTTCCCTCCGCAAGCTGGCACATGCACATATGCACTCTCTCTCTTAAAAAAAAAAAAAAAAAAAAAAAAAGCTAACATGGTAAACTTCATGTTATATATATTTTATATATATTTTTTAAAAAGTTGAAACAAACAAAAAAAGACATAAAATACATGTACTTTCTTCCTCTTGACAAACACAGCCAGAAACCCCCGCTGTTGTGGATCCCCATTGTTTTCTACTCCCCAGTAAGTTTTCTCAAGGTTCTTTATCATCTTGTGTTCTGACACTAAGAACCTACTGGATTCGGGTTATTTCCAGAATATTGAGTATTATCAAACTTTCATTATCTTGGATGTTCACTGAAGCTCTCTTCTCACAGTTGAGTAAATATTCTTCCAACAAGAAGCCTGATAGATGAATTGTCTTGGCCCCAAAATGTATTTTCACGTCAGAACTCAGACAAGTGTGACAGTTTCTTCCTCTGAGCTCGTCTTTTGAATAGTTCAGCATGACTCAAGGTTTTCCCACCTTCCCTCACCTTCAAGATATTCTTCTCCAAGACAATTTTCCATTAATAGAGACCATCCCCTCACAAGAGACAGAGGGGCATTCACAGGAGACAGAGGGCTAGAAAAGAAAGGTAGATGGTCTAACTTGGAAAATCAAGCAACACACTCTGGAAAGCTGAATTCTGATTCCTGTCCTATTCCCAATTTAACCATAAGACCAAAGCCTAACCTTCCAATTCCTCTTCATGGAAAAGGAGAGACTCTAACACCTTTTAAAAATCTCACTGTAATTTAATGAATCAAATCCTAAGAGACCATGTTATGAAAAAGATTCAAACAGAGTAAAATTATTTTGGAAGTTCATGAATTAAATCACTTTGGTTAGAATCCAAGACTAACCCAATTTACACTATTTACAGTTATTAGTGTTATAACCAAATTATTGAATTTGGGATTTACTTGGCATAGCACTAGCTGATGTGTTTGTTGTCTTTCTTTAAGATTATAATTTGGACTTATTTTTACATATCAGTCTCATAATTCGCCTTGAATTTCAACTTCACAGACTCATCAATTTCACTAATTTGTCAATTCTTTAGATTCATGCCTCATCCTAGATTAGAGTTGTTCAACCTTACCTCTAGAAACATTACAAACCAGATAACTAAAATCATTCTTTGTTGTGATAGGCTTTCCTGTGCATTGCTGGATATTTAACAACAAAACTGGTCTTTATCCACTAGATGCTAGTAGCACCCCTCTCCTAAAGTTGTGCCAACCAAAAGTGTCTCCAGACATTACCAAATGTTCCCGGGGACGGGGGGGGCAAAACTGCCACCAAGACTATTCTTTCCCCTTGAGAACCACAGTCTTACCTGGACCCTGTTTCTAGCATCTAACTAACACTGAATAACTACTTATGATAACACCACCATTGATTTCCTTCATGACTCATAACTGGCCACTGTCTGTCTCACTTTCTGTCTTTTGGAACACCTTCCCTGCTCCAAGAAATGGATAATTCTTGTCCAAAAGCTTCATCTATGTGTATTGCCCAGGCATGAGATAGTCTGAACAGTATCTAAAAGAGACTCAGTCCCTTAAAAGCCTCAATCGTTCCTGAAAATATTAAGCTAGGAATATTTAAGTTGATTTTAAGGCAGGGTTTATAGATGGAGTAGATAAAATAAAAACCCACTCAAACCTTCACCACAACTCAAAATGAATCTTAGCAAAATCCTTTTAGAAGACAAAACAAAAAGTTATGTGACCTTTTCAGAAACCATCACTCACTTCATATTGTCTTAATCTGATTTCAGTGAGAATTAAAACTTTTTTTTTTTTAAGATTTTATTTATTTGACAGAGAGAAACACAGCCAGAGAGGGAACACAAGCAGGGGGAGTGAGAGAGGGAGAAGCAGGCCTCCCGCCGAGCAGGGAACCCGATGTGGGACTCGATCCCGGGTCTCCAGGATCATGACCTGAGCCGAAGGCAGTTGCTTAACCAACTGAGCCACCCAGGTGTCCCTGATTTCAGTGAGAATTAAATACTGCTTGGGTGTCAGATCCTACAGCATAAACCTCTTTAACTTTTTTAGCAAGAGCACATTCTTTTTATAAAACCATTCCTGACTCTGTGTGACAAACTTGTTTAAATTCAGTCTAACTGGAAATATTTTCCACATACTTTCTTTCTGGACCCAAGATCAGCTTCATAAATCTCAGACAGAATTTGAAAGACTACAATGTGATTTAAAATATTGGAAAACTTGAGATTTCAGGAAACTGATGTAAACTGTTTAATATTTACTTCTCACTTTAAAATTTCCCAGATTGTCTAATGAGCTTTTCAGGGTGTTTCTTCCAATCGATTGCCAAGGTAAACATGGCTTACATTTGAGGAAGGGCAACAAGGAGAAAGATATTTCTACAATTCAGGGTATTTTCCACATCTGCAAATGAGGGAAACACCCATTTTTGGAAAAGTAGATAAAATCTTAGTTTGAAATACTATCACTACATGACCTAACGAAGTACAGTTCTTTATTATTAAAAAATAAATTCCATAAACTCTTTTCATCCAGTTACTAAGTATCTATGGTGTTTTCCAAGCAAAGATGCAAGCAGACAAAAGTTCAGGAGTTAAATTTCAACTCTTTGGTCTCATCTACCTATCACAAGGCATTAGTGAACAGGAGCCGAAACAGTGTGCTTAGGCCCAGACATGTATTGTTAAATGTGACATGCTCAATTTATCATTAGTTATGAAGTGAAAACGGATGAATACACATTCAATTTAGTTCAGCTGCTTTCTTCATTTATCACACTCTTTCATCATCCATCATCTTCCCCCACCCTTTTGATTTGAACAAATAACACACTTTCATAAGTTTAATCTAATTAATCATAATTGTAAGGTAATGTTCCCTTAATGAACCATACATCTGATTTTACAAAGTTTGTTGCAATTTTAATAAAATGTACTCCAGATAGAATCTACAAATGTTCTCTCTGAAGCCCAACCACCTAATCATTCCTCTGCCTAACTCATGCTTCTCCACTCGGCACGGATGCACGCGCGCGCACACACACACACACACACACAACAGGCACACCCTTCTTTCAGGGTTGATGAAGATGTAACAATACTGAGAGTCACTGGAGTGTGATGGTCTTCTACAGAACAACTGTTTCAGTAAATTGGAAAGTGTTCGTCGTTTTATGAGGTGAGATAGCAAGTTAGGAAAATTAATTGCAGAGTGGGGGGGGGAACGTTATGAGAGATGGAAAGGATTCCTTTTCCGTTATTGAAGTTGGACCTTAACTACAAACACTAAGGGAGAAATATAAAAAAGAAATTGTTATTTGTGGGTGGTGAATGATGCTGCAAATCCCCAAATCCTCTCTTTCTAATATAACTCCAAAGAGAATCTCATAGGAGAGATGATAGTCTAAAAACTATTGCAATCACATACCCTCCCACACATTTGAGCAGGGGGAATAAGATGAGCCTCCACATCTACACAAGCTTTGGCTCAGGGGAAAAAGCAACTGAGAATATTTAAAGCCAAAAGAAACATTAAAACCATTTTCCTCGAATCCCGGAGACTGAAGCCACAGAGGTCAAGGGACTTGCCCAAGCTCATAGAATTCAGTGGCAATGAAACCAAGACTGCAACAGAAGCCCACCTGACTTTGCATTCCCCTCCATGTCACAGAAAACTCCCAAGTCTTTGCCTATCTGAGACTTTCTATTTTATCTGAAAAATAATGTAGCGTATGCTAGAAGGAAAAGCAGAATTTCTTTAGAGCCTAGGCCATAAAAGTAATATGAACAAACAGTCTTATAGCACTTTACAAGTCAAGTGCCATGACGATACTATCAGAGACAGGCCAAAACCTCTCCACTACATCTCTCTTGTCCTCTCGCAGAAGATGGCGCTCCGTGTCTCACATGGGAGTCTTGCCTCCACCCAGAGCATTTTGATTTCTCTTGACTGACTAGCTGCTCTTTACAGTTCTTCTCATAGGTATGAGGTCTGCTTCTCTTTTGCAATCTCATTAGTGACACTGGCGCTGCCTGCCCTAGCTTTCTCCTTGTGTTCCTGACATTCTAGCCCAGGATATTTCTTAACTGCTCTTTTTTCCATGTGACAGCAAGATGATGGCCAAACTAAAGAATCAATTAAAATAAATATAAAAAATAGGACCTATTAGTCATTCCTCCACTTTATGGTTTAAGGGCTGAAACCATCCAATAATAGGCCTGACATCCACCTTGGCAAAATGCTTCTCCGCCCTAACACTGATTACAAATCTCATTCATTACCTGCTGTGGAGCCAATCTCAGCAATCAATGCATAAGAAATGATCACGCACTCACAAACAAAAACACACAGACAAGGTTAATTCCTTTTTAAATGAAAAAAAAAAGTGCTGCTACCGAGTCCTCCCATACACTGCTACTAAAAGTATAAATTTTTTTATATTTATAGTAGCAGTTGTCAGGCAGGGCAAGGAAGAAACACTGTCATCGTATACACCCGAAGTTTTAGATTTGGGCTGATGCTTTAATAGAAAAATTTCCATTCCAGTAATTGCTTCTAGGTAAATAATCAAAGTATCAAAGCTTGAAAGTTTGAAACATCGTTTTAAAAAAAAATTAACGGTTGGGCGCCTGGGTGGCTCAGTCAGTTAAGCGTCTGCTTTGGCTCAGGTGATGATCTCAGGGTCCTGGGATGGAGCCGCCCCCTGCTCCCAATCTGGGCTACCTGCTCAATGGGGAGTCTGCTTCTCCTTCTCCCTCTGCCTCCCACCTCATGATCTCTTTTTTTCGTTCATTCTCAAATAAATAAAATCTTAAAAAAATAAAACAAAAAAAAACAAGGGGCTATTTGAAATGACATTGTAAAATAATGTTAAAAGCCTTAAGGAAATAGTCACAAAATATATTAGGTTAAAAAAAGGTAAATTAGGGGCGTCTGGGTGGCTCAGTTGGTTGGGCGACTGCCTTCGGCTCAGCTTGTGTTCCCTCTCTGGCTGTGTTTCTCTCTGTCAAATAAATAAAATCTTAAAAAAAAGAAAAGGTAAATTAGATAGTACTATAGTATTATCTCATTTTTTAATTTTATGAATATTTTGTTTTTATAAACAGATTTGATAAACATATACCAAAATATAAGCATTAACTATTTTCAGATGTAAGAATTATAAAAATTATAATTCATTAATTAACTGTATAAGTTACAATGATCTGTTTAATTCTCTCTTGACAAATTCTGAAAGCAGGACTTGGCCTATCTTATTTACTGTTATTGTCCCACTGCTTTGCATGTAACTAAACAGCCGTAATAGTAACAGATTTCCCAAGAAACAGTGACAACTAATGTCCTAAGGAAACTAGTGGAAAACTATTCACTCAGGCAGTCAATGGAACTTAGGTAAGAAACACACATATTTGCAAATCTGAGATCAGTACTGATGAGCATGCTTTAAGGCATCTTCTTTCCAATCAATAGTTAACTGTATACCAAGCATTCTAAAGTTCCTTGACATGGAGGAAAGAGATGAATATAGTGAAGAACAGAGAGGAAAGAGAACATCCTTTCCTTCAGAAAAATTACAAATTTTATTGGAAAAACAGAGCCTATAAGCATGTAATTCAATATAAAGACAGAATGAAATGTGATACAACAGAGCTATAAATTAAATGCCATGATAGGAAAAAGGAGGGATTAAATGCAATTGGGTGGTGGGAGGTCAGAGGAGGCTTCAAAGAGGGGCTGACACCCTTAAAAGATCCATAGTGAATTCTGATAGATGGAGAACAGGGAGGTCTTTTCTACATTTAACCTTGAATTAGAATAAAACTAATTCCCAATAGCCTGGCATTTAATCACTGCAGAATCAAAAGGCCAAGCAGACTTGCTAAACATTCAGGGACAGATTTTTTTCTAACCCAGAGGGCATGCAGCAGCAACAACAAATTACAAACTTTGCCCCATAGTTGGATGCCTGTCCAGCCCTCATCTGCCCAGCCTGCAGAGGAGCAGAGACAGGTTCTGAGCACTCAATTTATTTTTTTCCAAAGCATTTCTCACCAGCTGATTATCATATCTTTATGTGCTTATTATCTGTCTCTAATCACTAGAATGAAAGCTCCAAAAAGGCAGGGATTTTTGTCTGTTTTGCTCACTACAGCAGCCCCAGCACCTAGAACAATGACTAGAACATGATAGGAATTCACTAAATATTTGCTGAGTCAATTAATAACCTGTGGTATGGTATGGCGCCTGCAAGGTATGCCACCCTCTGGGGGAATACCATCACCACCACTGAGACAAGGAAACTAAAGAGACTCCATGAAAAACTGTTGTTGTTGGTCCTTTTCCTGCTTCTATTCTTGCTAAGTAAGACCTACACCCCTGCCTTACCCAAGCCTTATAGACTGTAAGATAATGCATGTCCTCCTCATGAAGGTCAAGGAGTTGATGAGTTCTTAAGAGTCTTCTGGTACAACAGATAACATTTAAGGAGCAACCTGAGGGAGTTGTCACGAACATTTTCTGAGACCACTGAATCACTAATGCCCCTGGCTTCAGGGGGTGACTATCGGAGGACAACTGAGTACTCACCCCCATTTGGAGCAGTTCCTGAATGCCTAAAAGGACATGTACCCCAGACCACCATCCCTAAAAAAAACCCAGACTCCAAACAAAGATAAGACTCTTTTTTCCTTTCTGAGTCTCCCAGATGCTCTCTGAGAGAGCACTCTCCCGGTGTCTTCAATAAATTCTGCTCTCACTTCCTCTCAGCTTGCTTTCTATCCTGTGCAAAGCCAAGAACCTACTGGCTAGACTTGTAGAACCCCCCTCTGGGTCCTCAGATCCTGCATCACTACCATACCCACTTAAAGAGCCAACTAAGACCCTGAATCCAAATTGTATGTCCCCAATAGGTACGTAGAATTCAACTGGTAGATTCAGAACACTTTAAGGAATGGAGTACTTTCAGAGGTTCCCACATTCATTACCTAGAAAAAATCTTCAATGGCCTAATTCAAATCCCTCAGAAATCCCATCAAATTCATTCCTCACTCACTCCTCCATGCTTTCATTTATCCAACATTTACTAATTCTTGACCTATAAGAAGTATTGTTATAATAAAGAATATGTCTTGGTCCCAGGTTTCTGGGAGAGAGCTCTTAAACCCTTGGAATTTCCTGAGTGATGTGAGTCTTTGTTATTCATGGTGGGTCCTTGGACCACACCTGTGTTTATGCTAAGGAAATGATTCAGGATAAGCGCAAGGGCCAGGCCAGAAAGACTAAGTTTGCTGACTAGAGGGTTGGGGCTTTGAGCTAAGTGATAATCAGCCCATCCTCTACAGAGGAAAGGAGGATGGAGATTGAGTTCAACCACATGGCTGATAATTCAATCAGCGACACTCCAATGAAAAAAATCTAATCACTAAGTTTAGGTAAATTTCCTGGCTAGTGAACACACTAATGTGCTAAGAAAGTGATGTGTCCTGGGGCGCTTGGGTGGCTCAGTTGGTTAAGCGACTGCCTTCGGCTCAGGTCATGGTCCCGGAGACCCCGGATCAAGTCCCACATTGGGCTCCCTGCTCGGCGGGAAACCTGCTTCTCCCTTTCTCACTCCCCCTGCTTGTGTTCCCTCTCTGGCTGTGTTTCTCTCTGTCAAATAAATAAAATCTTAAAAAAAAAATTAAAAACAAAAAAAGTGATGATGTGTCCTGACTCTGTGTGTCAAGGACATGAAAGTTCTGTCTTTGAAACCCTCCCAGACCCAATGCTATGTGTATCCTTTATAAAAATAATGAATTATCAAACATGAAGTGGTCATGGAAACCCCCAAAGTATAGCCAGTTGGTCAGAAGTGCATGTAGCCTGGGGACCCTCAAACTTGTGGCTGCCCCTGAAGTAAGTACAGTGTTGTTGAGTACTGTGCCCTTAACCTCTAGAGTATGCACTAACTCTGGGTGGTTAGGATTAGAACTACACTGCAATATTACAAGTATTATTTTAGCTATGACCCCTAGGGAAGCTTCCAAAGAACACTCAAAGGTGCACTTTGAAAAATCAGACTTAAAGAACTTAAGATTCCTTGGGACACCTGAGTGGCTCAGTTGGTTGAGCAACTGCCTTCGGCTCAGGTCATGATCCCGGAGACTCGGGATCGAGCCCCACATCGGGCTCCCTGCTCGGCAGGAAGCTGCTTCTCCCTCTCTCACTCCCCCTGCTTGTGTTCCCTCTCTAGCTGTGTTTCTCTCTGTCAAGTAAATAAATAAAATCTTAAATAAATAAATAAATAAATAAGGAAGAAAGGAAGAAAGAAAGAAACTTAAGATTCCGTAGGTTAAGCATCTGCCTTCGACTCAGGTCATGATCTTAGGGTCCAGGGATGGAGCCCCACTTTGGGGGGGGGTCCCTGCTCAGCGGGGAGTCTGCTTCTCCCTTTCCCTCTGCTGCTCCCCCGACTCATGCTCTCTCTCTCTCCTCTCAAATAAATAAAATCTTTAAAAAAAAAAAAAGAAATAGCCTTGACTATCAATTAGTTATATTATGAAGTAGGAAGGCTCCCTCTGGGAGTAGAACGTTTTTCCCTGATGGCACTATCACTGCAGTAAGGGGACAGGGGTACTGGGAAGACACTCCAAATTCATCCAACAACCCACAATTTGGCATTCCTCTGAGTGTGTGTTGGGGGTTGGGGGTAGAGGTGCGTATGTGTGTGTATCCTGCAGAAGAATTGGTGTACTGGAATTCTAGGGGAATTCTAGAATTGAGGTTTTTACTTTCAAGTACCCTCTTCTAGGTAGAAAAGACAAAAATGCTCCCAGAATCTGTATCTCATGAGATATTAAAGACCAACATATAGCCTATTAACTGACCCCTGAAGAACCATCTTGGAGCAAGGTAGTGGCTGCTCCAAGCACAGCAAAATAAAATCCTGTAGCCCCAAAGCATGCACAGAGTTCTAGCATAGGATCAGCCATGTGCAGCTGCTTAACCATGTTCTCCAATGACAAGGAAACTGGAAATTGACCTTCTTATCCTAAGTAATGATATGCATGGTGTTACGGATTATGAGATAAGAAACCAATTCTGACATTAATTTCCCAGATTAAACCTTGGGCAGTTTCATAAACTTTACGAGCCCCATTTTTCTTCTCTCTAAAATGAGGATGACAACCCATGCCCCACAAGCCTTAAAGGATTGTTGTGAAAGAAATGGAAGCTATTTTAAAAGTATGCTCATGGTCAGATGTGGGTTGTTATTGTAATACATCCCAACGAAACTACTGAACTTGAGTTTGTTATAGAAAATAGTTATTAGGGGCGC
>PITA01021055.1:0-33542 GCA_004023965.1 Spilogale gracilis | reverse complement strand
AAAAAGGAAAGAGAGGCCCAGGAAAATTGGTTTGAGGCATGGTTTAATAAGTCCCCTTGGTTTACTACCTTAATTTCTACTTTAATAGGTCCCCTATTCATCCTTTTACTCATTCTAACTTTTAGGCCACGTATTTTAAACAAACTAATAGCCTTCGTAAAAGACCGGGTCAGTACAGTGCAGCTCATGGTCCTGAGACAACAATATGAAGGACTATCTGGCCCCAAATATTTAGAGGCCTCTCACCTAAAGAAGTAAGATTCCTCATTATGAACAAGTGAAGGGGGGAATATTAGGGCCCAATTAGCCTCAAGGCTGCAGTAACAGGCTCTGTAACTCCCTGGTGATTTAGGCCTCTACATATCAAAGACCCCCTGGTTATTTATGTCTTTACAAGGCCTGTATTTACCAAATGAAGGCAATTAAGTCAACAAACAAACAAACAAACAAACCCATTTATGCACCTTGCTTTAGTTCCTGGAATGCCTAAACATTCCAGGAACTGTGGGGAGGGGGATTTAAAGTGTTATCTCACCCAACCAAGGAAATTACTGTGTGACTTATGCTTGCTGTTTGAAATGCATATAAACCCCTAGACCCTTGCATTCAGTGTCCTTGCTGAAACCCACTGTGCCAGGCAAATGCATGAACCCTAGCTAGCTGGAAATAAACCTCCCTGTGTGATTTGCATTATCCTGAGTGTCCAGCGTCCTTGGTTCTTTTTGGGGGAGGTGGTTGACACCGGACTTTAACATCTCCCACTTAATTTTTAAATTTTTTAAAATAATAATTTATTTTATTTTTTCAGTGTTCCAAGATTCATTGTTTATGCCCCACACCCAGTGCTCCATGTAGTATGTGCCCTCGTTAATACCCACCACCAGGCTCACCCATCCCCCCACCTAAATAAGGTTTTAGAATTTCCCTGTAGAAGTCTTTCATATCTTTTGCTAGACTTATTTTAAGCATTTTCTATTTGTTTATATATGCTTACAAATTCTCTTTTAAAAGGTTCATTTTCTGTTTGATTCTGTTATATTAAAATACGGTTTATTTTTTGTATAGGTTTTTTTTTTTATATTCTAAAACTTTTCTCAACTCTATTATTAACTTAATAGTTTACCTGAAAAATTTTTTGGATTTTCTGTACACATCATCATATCATCTGTGAATAATGGCAGTTTTGTTTTTTTCTTCCTAATCTTTAAATGTTTTTAAATCTTTTATTATTTTGCCTTTTAGTGCTTACTAGATATTCCAGTGCAATGTTGACTAGAAATGGTGATTCATGCATTCTTTTCTCATTTCTTATCTCAAAGAGAAATATTCAAAAATTTTACCATTAAGGATAATATTTATTGTAGAATTTTTTTCAGATACCATTTATCATATTAGGGAAGTTCCCTTTTATTTCTAATTTACTAAGTTATTTTTTCTCATATTGTTGAATTTTTTCAAATTATTTCACTGTATTTCCATTCCTAGGTGGAAAAGAGGCTGAAACCTAGAGTCATTATGTACTGTAACAATTTGCCTGGCTAAAAATTGGGAATATAATGGAGGAGGAAAGAGTTAAGAGAGACTGCGCTTGGGGGCCGCCGGCAATCTCTGCTACAAGCTCCCATGTGTAGTGCCTTTGTATTGTTTAGAGTTATTTTTTATTGGAAACTCTTGGTATAGGTATTGGGATAGAGCTACTATAATTTTCTGAGGAAAAACTGTTTACTGCATATTGCGGATCTCAAATCCTAAAATCTTAAGGACAAGCCTCCTTAAAGACTTTTTCCTGGGATCCAGAGTCTTTTTTTTAAAAAGATTTTATTTATTTATTTGACAGAGTGAAACACAGCTAGAGAGGGAACACAAGCAGAGGGACTGAGAGCGGGAGAAGCAGGCTTCCTGCTGAGCGGGGAGCCCGATGTGGGGCTCGATCCCAGACCTCAAGGATCATGACCTGAGCCGAAAGCAGTCGCTTAACCAACTGAGCCACCCAGGTGCCCCCAGAGTCTTCTATCAGAGAAGGAACTTGCCAGAGATGCAGTATTCCTTTAAACCTGGAGGTATAATGTCTTTTGGATGACAGGCAGCTAGCTATTCCACTGTTGACTCTCCTTTTCCTCTTCTCTGACTTTCATTTATCCAGTCTTCTGTTGTATTTTGAACTAAATTTGACTTTCATTTCTGCAGCTTATTTTCATGGTTCCTGAGTTATTCAGAGAAGAGACATAATCCCAATAAATGACTAACAGAGCTGAACTTTAGTAAAGGTGGTTACAGTTTAAATTTTAATAGAGATGACTGTAATGGCTCTTTTAAAAGCTAAGTGGTCATCCTCATTTGGCCCTTATCCTTAGAAGTTAGTGAAGGAGAATCACTAGATTTTCAAAAAGATACTGCAAGTAGTTATCAATGCAAGGATAGAAAAAAGCTCTCTGGCCTCAAAGGCCTTGGATGCTTTGCAGTGGACTTCTTATCATAGGCCTCAGGTCACCTGATCTTACCTGAACTAATCAGGTCTTCCAGTAGCATGATGATCTGCATTTAGATGGAAAGACATTGAAACAGAAATTCTTAAATATTTCATGGATATAAAAAGTATGAGTTCATCCAAAGCTCCAGAGTCAAAGCAACATTTTTAAATTTAGATTTGTATAGCTTTATTGAGATGTGACATATAACATCCTGTAAGGTTAAGATGTATGGTGTGATGATTTGATATACACATATATTACAAACCATGGATATGATAAGGGGTCAATATCCAAAATATGTAAGGGACTCATACAACTAAATAGCAAAACAAAACAAAACAAAACAAGAAAACAATGTAATTAAAAATGTGAAGACCTGAATAGAAATTTTCCCAAAAGATATATAAAAATGGACAACAGGGTACATGAAAAGATGCTCAACATCACTAGTCATCAGGAAATGTAAATTAAACCCATATAAGATATCACCTCACACCTGTTAGAATGCCTAATATCAAAAAGACAAGAGATTTCACTCTGACAGTGTATCTAGTATGCCAAAAAAGAAAGGGAGGAAGAAAGGAAGACAGACAGGCAGATAAGAAATAAGACATGTTGATGAGGATGTAAAGAAATGGGAATCCTTGTGTATTGTTGGTGAGAATGTCAACTGGTGCAGCCACTATGGAAAGCAGAATAGAGGCCCTCTTAAAAATAAAAATATTATGTGATCTGACAATTCTACTTCTGGGTGTATATCTGAAGGAAATATCACTATTTCAAAGATATTATCTGCACTTTGATGTTCATTGTAGCATTATTCAAAGCAACTCTTAGTGGAATTTTGTTCTCTATTCCACTATTACTTGGCTTTAATGACTGAAAAAGAAGAAACAACATATTTTTATGTATTTGTGAATTCAAGAGGTCCTGATATTTTACCTTTAAAACCATTCCTTCCCTAGCCAAACAATCCTTTCTTCATGTTGGTACCTTTAGTAATAAATTCTGTAGCTGTTTTGTGAGTTCACAAAACACATTGGCAAATGAACTCACAAAACATGTCTTTTCCCCTCAATGACTTGATGTTTATGAAAACTATCAATCAAGTACTATGTTATTTTGCCGGTTTTCCAGTCATCCCTGAGAATAATAAAAGATATACTGATCATTGTTCTCTTTGACTTGGAGATTTCACAGCCAGCAAGCACCTCCTTTTTCTAGATTTACACACTTTTTTGGGTGGATTCAGAGAAGTAGAGTTTGGGCAAAACCTTTTCAACAGAGAGCAATCATGTAAGGTGAGGATTTTAATATTCTTTTGACAAAGAGGCTCATACATATTCATGTAGTCAATCAACAAGTCTGTACATGTGCATATGTGCATACAACAGAAAAGAGATCCTTCAGGACAGGCAACTTAACTGTAAAGAACTTTACCTCCCAGTGTATTAGCTATTGATATCTGGTAGATGTAAATTAGAGTAAGAATCTAGTTTGCTTTGTGCATAGACTGGAAAACATCTTCAGAACTCAGATATATTTTTTTCAATATTCCTGTTTAGTTTTTTTGTCATTTATATGCCCTTGAAAGTACAATTTAAAAGTCTCATAGATTCTCATAGATTCTCATAGATCTCGTATAATCTCATAGATTATATATTCCAGTTTTCTGGTTAACTAAAGTTTTACTACACACAATATTTGCCCCCATTTAGGCTCTTCCCATTAAAACAAAGAGCAAAGAAATAATAAAAGATTCAGTCAATTTCTATTTAGAACTATTATGCAACTTAAAACCTTTTGGTTTAAAATTTCTTTAATACTTTGATCTGAATTAAAATTTGTAGATGGCCAAATTACAGAATTTTTCACCTATTCATTCTTTCATCTACAAATTTGGATTGTCTTCTATCTGCTTTGCATGGTGTAGAATTGGTTCATGGAGTTCAGAAAAATAAATACATAAAAGAAGAAGCATGGTTCCTGCTCTTATTGAATTTAATGTCTTTTTAAGTTTAGCTGGATACATTAGTTATTTATGTCCTTGAGTTTCTTTGGAAAAATAAGATTTGAATTTGCTGCATTTTCAAAGAGGTGATTATAGTTGAAATGTACAATCTGTAGCCTTAAAGGATAAAGACAAATTTTGTGCTAGAGTGTTATAGCTATAGTTGCATGGTGGAATCCTTATACCTTTGAAGAGTGGAGGCAGTTCAGGAGCCCCTTCTTGAGGCACAGGTCTGACCAAATTACAAAGAGATGTGAAATTTCTCGGGAAAGCATAGTTCTTTGAAGCATTTCCTTAAATAATAAAGATGTTAAGAAAACAGTGAAATAAAAGGAAAGAAGAAATAGAAACCAAGAGAAAAATGTACAAAGACTAAAAGAATGGATGAAAGGAAAGGAAAGGATCTGTTAAAAGAGAATGCGGAGAAGAGAAAAGAGAAAGGAGAGAGGGGATGGGAAGGAAGGAGAAGGGAAGCAATTTGTGAAGAGAATTTAGAAAGGACTGGTGGTTTTCTGAGACACATGGAAGGAAAATGGCCACTAGAAGAATTTTTTTTTTTTTAAAAGAAACATTGCCCTGTCATCTCTTCTTTCCCTGACCCCACTCCAGCTCCATTCTCATCTGAGGCATTTCCAGGGGAGCTTAGCTCCCCTTGGGCCACTTGACTGTTTTTTCTCCAAAGCATCTTACTGGATGCTTTTACCCTTCTCATTAATAAACTTTAGATATTCTGGCTTTGTAAGTCTTTGGGAGGAAAAGTATTTCTGACCTAATTCTGAAATAGATTTAATTAGATAAAATAAAACCAGCATTTTAAAAACATGGCTTCATTAAAGTCATCTGCTTCTTTATTTAAGTAGCTTTTCTCTGAATTCCTTCTATGAGGGACCATGCAATGAAAAAAGATCAGGGAGAGAGCATGAGTACATTTTAATGAATGTCTTTCATTTTGGCAGCTGGACTTTATGGAATCACAACATTTAAGCACTGAATTCAATCTTCAAGATATTTTTATCCAAAAACTTTGTTATGTGTGTCTTTTATGAGGCAACACATCTATATATTTTGTTTCTCAATAATTTTTGATGAGAAACTTATTTGGGAGGAGGAAAATGCTGTCATTTATAGACCTGTTGACTTATGTGATTTGTACTCAGTGTGGATTTCTGCCCAGGTCCACGCCTATTGTGTGATTTGAGGCACAGAACTCAAGCTCTCTAAGCCCCAGTGTCTTTCACATATAAAATGGAAAGAATAGCATTTACCTTTCAGATATTAGGATTAGGGAAGATATTTTCAAAGGCAGTGGAATGCAAAAAGTAAGTGTTACTTCCTAGGTGCTTCCTTTTCTTGACCTTCTAATTCTAACTTTCTGCTTCTTTAGGGGCCGCTTTTGGGGGCCTCCCAGCCATCATGTCAGCAAGGGTGCTAGACAATGATAGAATTAGAGTTAACGACAGTTGAGACGCTGTCTTAATGGCAGATTGCATCAGCTTAATGCTGGGAATCCTTAACCTCTACTGGACTGCTCAGAAGCTTCTTTTGTCTTTTTCCTGGTCCTCAGCCAAGTACAGCAGTCTATAAGTAGTCTCTGCCTAAGTAACATATGGCTATAGCTTTGGTGAACCACTGGGAAGTTATCTGATTCATGTGCAAGAAATTTCTTTTTGGTTGGGAAACTTTGAAATATTCCCCATGGGGAAATCACCCATTTTTCCAATCTGAGTGAAGTAGTATTAAAAAGAGATGATGTAGCTCTCAAGAGCAAGTTGTCTTATAAAAGTTTTAGACTCTCCCATGTCTTCCTTTTTTTATTACATCATTTTATTTTTTCAGTGTTCCAAGATTCATTGTTTATGTCCCACACCCAGTGCTCCATGCTCTCCCATGTCTTCTAACAGGACATTTCCTCAAGATGTCAATTATATTTTGTAGTGAGACTGTGACTTTTATTTAGTCTGGGTTCCACCCGCCTCTAACCTGTTTATTTCAAACAACATGGGTAAATGAAGATAGATATTACACACTTCAAATGGATTGTATGTATATATGTACATACGTATTATTTTATTTAGTTTCTTTTTCATTTTCTAGCAGAGAAGACAGTGTAAAGTTTCATGTGTATATATATATATATACATGTATATACATATATACATGAAACATGCATACAAGTATATTCTGTTTCTCCCATTCCTATCAGAGCCTTTTAGACTCCCACAAAACCCTAGCATCTTTTGAGACCCATGTCCTTCCAGAATTATTCTCTCTGGCCTGCTCTTCCCAGTATCTCATATCAAAATTTAATTAATTTGTGCTGTGTTCTTTTTATATATTTATATAATCTTGGAGATTAAGGGATATGACTATCTACTAGAACTAGGAGTTCCTATAATGATAGTAGTTCTGAGTTGGGCTGTTTTTGTTTATTTGTTTCAGTATCTCTCTTATACTCTTAAGAATTATTGAGAACCCCAAAGTTTTTGCTTATGTGGGTTATAGTTATCAAGATTTACCATATTAGAAATTTGAACCTAGATCTATTACCTAGTAAGATAAATAACATTTTATGAGAAATAACTATATTTTCCAGAAATTTGTAAGAGTAGTTCTGCTTTACATATTTACAAAAATTTTTTTATGTTAGCTTAACAGAAGACAGCCAAATTCTCATATCTGTTTCTGCATTAAATCTGTTGTATTATTGTATTCAGATAGTTTCTCAATTATCCGGTCACACACTCAGGAGAGAATGAGAATGGAAAAGCCAAATAATATCTTAGTATCTGTATACGTTTTCTACTGCTACTATAACAAACCACTACAAACATAGTGGCTTTAAATAACACAGATTTGTTGTCTTATAGTTGTGGAGGTCTGAAGTCCAAAAAGGGTCTCACAGAGGTAAAATCAAGGTGTTGGCAGGATTGTGTTCCTTCTGGAGGGTGTCAGGGAGAATAAGTTTTTTGTCTTTTCCTTCAAGCTTCAAGAGGCCACCAAAATTACTAAGCCTATGACCCCTTCTTCTTCTTCAAAGACAGTAATTGGTAAGACCAGTCCTCTCATACTGCCTTCTCTCTGATTTTCTTCTTTATATTCCGTCTTTCACTTTTTTTAGAAAAAAGATTTTACTTTCTTATTTGACAAAGAGAAATCACAACTAGGCAGAGAAGCAGGCAGAGAGAGCAGAGGAAGCAGGCTCCCTGCCGAGCAGAGAGCCTGATGCAGGCCTCGATCCCAGGACCCTGAGATCATGACCTGAGTTGAAGGCAGAGGCTTAACCCACTGAGCCACCCAGGCACCCTGCCTCTTCCACTTTTAAGGATGCATATGATTATATGGGACTCAGCCAGATAATCCAGGATAGTCTATTTTAAGGTCAGGCTTTAATCCATTACAATCTTAATTGTCTTTGCCATGTAACGTTAACATATTCACAAATTTCTGAAACTAGACCAAAGACATCATTGGGGTAGCATTATTGTGCCTACCACAGTATTAACATTAAATTCATTTGACTTCACAGATCCCCTCAGAGACCTTCAGAGGTTCCCAGATCCTACTTTGAGAACCACCATTCTATAATATCCTTTTAGGTAGTATGTGCCTGACAAAGTCTTTCACAAAGCAGCCTTTTTAAAAAGTAGACAAAATACAGACTTAAAAAAAATCTGTCTTCTGTAATTCCCACCTATTAATGTTCTTTTATTCTTTGGAGTTACAAAGTATAAATTTATTCCTTCTACAATATTGACAATCTTTCAAATATTTAAGGAACATTAATGTGCTCCCCATGATTTTTCTCTTCATGTTATATATAGAGAGATCCTTATAAGAAAAATCATGAAGATGTTAGCAGTGACAATATTTGTCCAAACTCTACCACACTTCTCAGCCCAGCCTAAGTGTTAAGTTTTCCACAAGCCCCCTCAGATGCCTCTAATGGAAAATTATTTTTGCTTCCTCTAATCTTCCATTGCACATTATCAGAGAAGTCATTTACATTCAGGGCTACTCTGTAATATGACTGTAGATTTCTTGAAGGCAAGGTCTTTCACTCATTTGTTCTTAGGTTATACACTGTTTAGTATCTATTGGAAAAGAAGCACCTAAGTGATTTTGAATGAAAGTAAAAAGGAATTGGAGCAGATGTTTCAGACAGAGCCAATGTCTACCCTTAGTTTCAAGCACAGAAGACATGGTTGAGGGTTCCATGCAGGAGACGTGAGAGTAGAGGTTCCTACCTGCAGGGCACTTACCCCAAGGGAAAGGAAGACAGGGACCTACTCTGATGTGAGGATAATGCCACAGGTTTGAGGTTAGGAATGATTAAGCACGATACAGCGTCTGTCACTGGGGTTGTCTTGAATCCTAGATAGAAAGGACTCAGAATAAAAATGAAAAGGACAATTTCCTGAAAATCCCTACAAGAACAGATAACATAGTGCAACCACATTCTGGGGCCTGTGTTCTAATGAGTATCACATGACGATACAATGCACAGGTTCTCTGAGGCACAGACTGGTGTATCATTACAACGGGACCTGCTTAAGACTTCTGCTCAGATGGAGCCAGCTTCTCAAGGATGGGCAATGGCAGTTTTAGCAGAGACAGATTATTTGCTGAAGCTCCTTTCTTTGACCAATACCCTCCTATTTCACCTCATCCTTAGCCCTAGTAACCACCATTCTACTCTGTTTCTAGGAGTTTGACTTTTTCAGATCCAACATATTAGTGAGATCATGCAGTATTTGTCTTTCTGTGGCTAGTTTATTTCATCTAGCATAATGTCCTTAAGGTCCATCCATGTTGTTGCAAATCACAGGATTTTCTTCTTTTTTATAAGGCTGAATAATATTCCTGTGTGTGTGTGTACACATATATTTTTATATATACCTTAGACTTTGAACAACATGGGTTTGAACTATATAGGTCCACTTATATAAGCTGGGGAGAAAACCTCTTTCTTCATGAATCAGCACAAATGTTACTTTTTATAATATGACTGAGAAGAAGAGGAGAACAACACTAGCAGATTCCTATCCTCTCAAGCGAAGCATTTTCCTCCTCTGAATTCAAGCAGGAAGCAGAAGCAGAGGTGGCTATTCCTCTATTTTCAGAGGCATAAAAATCAACAAAGTATTTGGGTGCAGGAAGGAGGATGGAGGACACTTATCAGATACCATGTAATAATGCAGGAGCCAGAGCTTATGTTGGAAGATACCATCTAAACAGAGGACCTGGGCTTTGAATGGGGCATAGAGACCCCAGGACTGTGAATGGGTAGAGCCAGGAGAAGAGAAGTTATGTTTCTGCTCCTGTTCATTATCTCCAGGATGATGTAGCCCACACTAGCCCACAGAAATGCAAGCTACAGCTGCTAATCCTGACTTGACTTGCTCACAGCTTTGCTTAACTGAAGGAGAAATCTTGGTCTCCCCATTTACCACCTATTATTTCCACTGTTATAGCAGTTCCTGAAATGTAGGACTCTTTCCCTAGTTGGTGAAATCTAGCACTTTGCCTTAGGGCTAATACTTAGATTTTTTTTGGCTCTTATTGGAATCAATTTTTTTTCTTGAAACAAAATCTGTTTACTATTAGCAACTTACAAACAATTCAGACATATTAGCTTCAAACTAATTAGAAGCATACATAGTGTGAAAAGCAAATAAATATTGTAATTCATTCCTTGCTTATTCATTAGTGAACTTGGATGAACGTGCTGATCTTAGTATTCTAATGGCTTAGGTATATACGTGGCACTAACTACATAATGACCCCCAAATTAAGTAATTAAGTTCTTTTTTTTAAAAAAAGATTGTTATTTATTTGACAGAGAGAAACACAGCCAGAGAGGGAACACAAGCAAGGGGAGTGAGAGAGGGAAAAGCAGACTTCCTGCCAAGCAGGGAGCCTGATGTGGGACTCGATCCCAGGTCTCTGGGATCATGACCTGAGCCGAAGGCAGTCGCTTAACCAACTGAGCCACCCAGACGTCCCAGTAATTAAGTTCTTATTCAACAATCATGTAGCAATAATTTTGGTCCAAGATTAGAGATGTTAAAAACACAAATAGTGCTCTGCACCAAATGAGAATAGCATTAGTTTAGCTTTTTTTACCCTCCTCGTCCAGACGTCTGAGTCTGTGCCCATCTTTAGCTGTTGAGGCCTCTATCACCATTGAATGCCTACTGCAGCAAGTACTGAGGTGTCCCCTGTCCACACTAGCCTTTGTGGTGGTGTAGCTCCTCTTCATGTGTGAACATTGTTTGTTGTGCTCTGATAGCTGAGATATGGTTAGTCTACCCGGTTTCAGATACTACGTACTCATTGGCATCATGGGTAACTGGTATCCAGAGTCTCTGCCCTCACAACATCATTTAGTGTCATATTCACACTGACATCAGAATCCTGTAACTCATTCCCAGCCAGATTTTTGGATGCTGTCTCATATTACACTAAGTCAATCTGCCAGGGTCCCTTGGTTTGTCACTGGCATTTGGCCACCTATGTGTTGTGTTAGACTTGAGGCTTGATTCCTGGGCTCTCTCAGGTGAGAAACAAGGCACAAGTCCTCTCTGCTGTCAGATTTACCCTAATCTGATACGGGTTTCTGTGGTGATCCTGAAAATGTGCCTCTCAGATCTCCGACTATGGAGAATATATCTGATCCCCAAATCTACCTGCCATGTTCAGAAATGCATCACTATATTTGAGTGAGGCTATACTTTGTAAGGACTGCTCTCAGTCAGTAAGGAGTATGGCTGAGATATTAAGGTTAGAAAACCCCCTGGGAGGCAAAGGGCTTATCTGATGGGCAACTTTGGCTTGAGGACTCCCTGTAGACTTTACCAGAATCTTCTTAGATTTTGCTGCCTATGTCTTCCCTTCCTCCTTCCCTCCTTTTCTCCTTCATAGGATCCAAATCATGGTCTGACAACTGTCTTGGTTCCCCAACTGCACCCCCCCTGCAATTTCCTTACTCCAATAAATCTCTTCTATTTCTAATCCCATCTTGGCATCTGTTTCTCAGAAGACAAGGATGATAACAATTTAGAACAACTAAAATTTTAATCTTCCTGCCTTAAATTCTTAGGGATATTCTCTTTAGGATCTAAATACTGCCAATGTCTTCCACTTCCTCTCCTTTCTTTCTAATTGGACTTCTTTTGTGGGTGGGAAATGGCTAACATTATCATTCTGTAAACACTTCAATTTTATTGTTTATTTTTGAAACTCTATAATCTAGT
Source organism: Spilogale gracilis (assembly GCA_004023965.1). Taxonomy (NCBI): domain Eukaryota; kingdom Metazoa; phylum Chordata; class Mammalia; order Carnivora; family Mephitidae; genus Spilogale; species Spilogale gracilis. Next base: position 21,807 of record PITA01021055.1, on the reverse strand, counting down.
TTTCAGCTTTCATCTTGCTTAGAATAGTCAAGTTTTTGGAATTTCAGAAAACAAAATCTCCAAACTAAGCAAGTCAAACAAAAATATCTTTGCTTCCCACAAAACTTAGCTCTTACTTTTGCTTCCATACAATGTGCTCAACAAAAGCCCATTCAGAAATTCATCTATCCCTTGGTTTTGGGATAGCTTCACTCTCTTTCCATGGGCAGAGCAATGAAAAAAGCTATCACTGATAATTAAATGGTGGTCGAGGTATAAAAAAACTGTGGGGAAAAAAAGTGAAGTAAAAAGAATAAAAAATAACGTCATTTAGAATCAAAATCACTAGGGTACCATTTAATATCATTTAGAATCAAAATATTTTTATTCCCATCTAGGCTTCATCCCTTCTTTGTGATTCAGGAACCAAGAGGAAGAACTGAGAGTTCCTTTCTAGGTATAGTTCAGTTGTAGGAAAAGATTATATCTATTTTTGCTCCCTTCCCCTCTATTTCTTTTGGGGACATGAGTCCAGAATTTCAAAAACTCCTGTGCAGCAAGGACTATTACAAACCATCCAGGAGACCCGGAACAAGTCAGCTTGAGGCCACGACTCTGATCCTAGAGAAATGACATATGCAGAGTGCAGCCAGATTTGGGTTTTAGAACCATGACCTTATTAATATTTACCTTGAAAGTATACTACAGAAAGCTTTAAATCCCCAGAAATAATAAGCAGAAGTAAGAAAAGAGGAGGAAGGGAGCAATGTTATGATAAATTAGGATTCTATCTTAGACTGTGAACATTGGTAAAACTTGAAGTTTTTCTTTAAAAGAGCAATTGCAATGATATTAGCCCAAAATGCAAAAGAAGGATCTTGAGGAGGAAGATTTTTCATGGTGACAATTAAGAGTTGGCCTCCTTTCTGGTATCCTTTTGGTAGGAAAGTGGAACTGTGATAGCCATTCTATACAGAAAAAAAAGGGCTAGGTCAGCTAGGCAGAGTTCAGATGGGGGTTGGGAGTTCTCTGGAAGTCAGAGGGAAACCAGAGAATGGAGCCCACACCCTGGGGTCAGGCCAGGCTCAGCTGATGCCTTATCTCCTTCTAGGTCAAGGCCAGGATTGGAGCAATGACTCACTGACTCCCTGTCAATGAAGCCTGTGGAGTCAGACACACACAGGGAAGTTTCCCATCCTCCTGAGGCCAGTCCCCCGGAGGCTGAGGGAGTAGCAGGAACCACCAAACAAGAAGCAGGGAGATGTAAGGTGGCGGGGTTGGGGGAGTGTGTGGGGGGTGGTGTGGGGAGTGAGTAATTCCTCCAGTATCTAGGTAGGTCCTGATATAAGACCTCAACAAGACTGTCATGATATTCTAAAGAAACAGATTCTGGAAAGAGTCATGGTCCCACCTGCTTAGAAGGGAAGAATTTAGATGAGAATAAACATCCAGGTGGTGGTTTACAAGGGAGAAAAAAGAAGGGAAATTTATATTATAAATTATGTCAGTAAGCTACACATTTCCCAATTCACTTTCTTTTTACATCCCTCCCACCATTTAATGGTGATGAAGGTTATAATCTTGAAGCCATGGCCATTAGGACGGGAATGATAGAGAAAAAGATAAAACCTAAATTCTTATTTTATAATTAATTTATTGTCTTCTATAACCTGTAGCAGAAGCAACATTTTTGAAAGATATGACCATAATTGCAAAAGCAAAGCATCTAAAAGAGAAAACTATTTCTATTTGGCTATCTATTTAAATTTTTTTTTGTCATTTCAAAAGCTTCTTTTAAAATGTTAAAAGCTATAGGATAATAGAGATAGAGAACACAGAGTTAACAATATGAACCACAAAGTTTGGAATAATCCTTTGATTTAAGAGAAAATTTCCCCAGCAAGGCAAGAAGGCATTCCTTTCTGGATTGAGAGAAGGAGCTTATAAAGGAGAACAAGAAGATTTTAAGTGCCAGTGTTGGGCTCCAGTCCCTGCTTCTATCCTCTCTAGGAGTTGAAACACTAGTGTATGTGTGTGTGTGTGTGTGTGTGTGTGTGTGTGTGTGAGAGAGAGAGAGAGAGAGAGAGAGAGAGAGAGAGAGAGAGATGGGGGTTATGTGGTATGTGATAGAAATCTCTGGCTATGTCTGAATCTCTGAAAGCTGATAGGTCTTGTGTCCCATTTTTACCTATAAACCTATAGGTGATAAGATTATAAGTTTAAGTTTGTTTCTTTCCTGATCCCATTTAAAAGATAAAGAAACTCTTAAAAGAGTAGCAGGTAACATCACTAATACTTTTGGGCGGTATAATTCTTTGTCGTGGGAGTTGTTTTGTGCATTGTGAGATTGTGGGGGGTTTTAGAATATCCCTGGTCTCTATTGGCTAGATGGCACTTGCACACCCCCCTCCTCCAGCATTGTGAAATGTCTCCTGAGTAGTAAAATTAACCCTGGGTAAGAACCCATGCCCTTATAGTAAATTAGAGTTGGTTAGATCATTCTCTTTCATGTTATGGGGACCAGGATGTCCCAAGACAGTAGGACAAGAATGGAGAAAGGACATTGAGGGGGAGGTTGGGGCCAAAACTCCAAGCTTCCTCTGGCATCATTTTGTCCTGGATTGGGCCTTTAATCCATCTTCAGATTTTTATTAGCATTTTCTTAACAAGATACCAAATCTAAGGAATGAATTCATCTCTTCAGGAACCTTTCCAAGTATGTGGAAAGAAGAATTATTCCAAACAACAGAAAATAAAATAGACAATGTGTGTGTGTGTGTGTGTGTGTGTGTGTGTGTGGTGGCCTGGGTTGGTTAGGTTGCAGTGAGCAAGCTAGTTTCATTTAATGGTTCATTAGTGGACCGCTGAAAAATGTGTAATAGTCATAAAACAAAATCTGCCAGTAGAAAAGAAAGCAGCTTGAGTCCCAGACATACATGGTACCAAAATAATAAATTGGAATTCATTTCACAAAATATTTGCTAATGCATTTGAAAAAAAAACACACACCACAGATATTCTGATGGCAAAATAAACCTGGTGAGTAATATTGCACCAAAAAAAAAAGCCCAAGACCGTGCACACAGAATGAATTTTTGTGATCTGACAGCCAAATAAGAAAGACCAAAACAGTGCTTAGTTGTAGAAGGCCAGGGGAAAAGCAGTAGCTTCATATGCTCTAACTGTGCAACTCGGTGGCAAATATATCCAGTTGAGGTCACACCTGGAATTTTTTATTTATGTTGGTTCATTTGAGATCTGGATAGTTGTGAATTTGGCAAGCATTCAATAGTGAGCAGTGATGAAGGTTGGGGAGGTGATGGACAAAAAAGAGAAGGAGTAGGAGACAGACTATTACCAAGAGCTCCCCGGAAGTACTAAGAGTAAATGCTATACTATATGCACACATTGTCAGATTGATTTATACTGGAACCATTTAAAGTGACTCATATTCTAGCACATGGGGCAGCTATTATCAAAGTACTGCTGCAACCTGCAGACAACCCAATCTGAAAGTAGCCTAATTGAGACAGAGTTCTATAAGAGATATACTTATTTAACTTTATCCATTTGGAGCATGAGAATGAATTATAATGGGTAAGGTCCTAAATATCCAAAGACCCTGTATATATAGGTTCCTTAGATTGAGGCTTTCAAGGAAACAAAAGGACACTATACTATACATTTTACAGACCTCAACAAATTGTTACAAATCTATCTAAATGTATATGTACAGGCTCTCTCTTTTTCTCTTTCTCAATCATATATTTTGATATCTATTTCCTAATCAAGGTATTAGAAATAACTCTAAGTAGGAGAGTCAAGAGAATAATCTGCATCCTTGTCTGATGTAGATCCCAGTTCTTGTGTCCAATGATGTGTTCCTCCCAAGCAGTCTGTGTTGGAGTATCCATTTCTTATTGAAGGGGCTTTGAATTAATCCTAGAAGGAGAACACCAAATATAGGCTGGGTGTTTTGGAGGTGAACTAATACATTTCCTTATAGCATAGATTTTTTTAAAAGACTTTATTTCTGGGGCGCCTGGGTGGCTCAGGTGGTTAAGCGACTGCCTTCAGCTCAGGTTATGATCCCGGAGATCCGGGATCGAGTTCCACATCGGGCTCCCTGCTCGGCGGGAAGCCTGCTTCTCCCTCTCTCACTCCCCCTGCTTGTGTTCCCTCTCTGGCTGTGTTTCTCTCTGTCAAATTAAAAAAAAAAAAAAAAAAAAAACCAGACTTTATTTCTTTATTTGGAGATAGAGAGGGCACAAGCAGGGGAAGCAGCAGGCAGAGGGAGAAGTAGGCTCCCCGCTGAGCAAAGAGCTCAATGTGGGACTTGATCCCAGGACCCTGGGATCGTGACCTGAGCCAAAAGCTGATGCTCAACCCACTGAGCCACGTAGGTATCCCTAGCATAGATTTTAATGTTTTGGAGACACTGTTTTTTATGGAAAGATACCTATAAATTTTCCTTGATAAAATTAGATTCATTATACATATCTATTTTTAAGATCATCTTTTCAGGGATATATATATTCTATATGTATAAGGGTCATTCATATAAGCTAAAATGATTCAATTCCACTAATCTTGTCACTTCTACATCTTCAAAGAACCTTAAAAAACTTAACTATGTGAATCACCTTAAAATGTACAAATAATCAAATAAGAACCTAAAAAGACTTCTAGAGGAAAAGTTAAGATAGTGGAAGTGTAGGGACCCCTGGGCTTGCTTCATCCCCTGAACACAGCTAGATAAATATCAAATCATTTTGAACACTCAAGAAATCAATCTGAGGACTGAGAGAGCAAAAATGCACAACTAGATATGGAAAAGCCACCACACTGTGGAAAGTAGGAGCTGTGGAGAGTTGACTTAGAGCAGAGAAGAGCTGCAGGTGCTCCAATGGGGAAGAAGACCTAATCATGGAGAGAGGAGCAAGAGAGAAAGAAAGAGAGATAGAGAAAGGGTGAAAGTACATGCGGGGAATTGCACAAGAAAAACCCTTGCTCAAAACCACTGACTGTGAAAAGGAGAGGACTGAAAAAAAGATTTTGTAAACAGCAGAGTGCAGAGGCTGAAATTTCTGAGGTACATGCCATTGCCAGGATTGCACCTGGAAGGCTTACTTGTGCTCTGGGAGGGAAGGAGGGCAGAGAACCAGGAACAGGCACTGTAGTCTGAAGATCCCCTGGGTGCATGGGGGAGAAGCTTAGAATGCATTTGGAAGAGGTGTCAGAACCTCTCCAGGGCAGAAAGCCCAGAGGGTGCCATTGAGCTTCCCCATTCACTAAGAAAGGAACAGGGTGGGTGGCTGAGGGCAATGAGGCTTTTTGCTGAGCTTTCTCATGAATTCTGAACTGCTGTGCAGTCATACAACTGATTTCTGGGACAAGCTGGCACTGGCTACAGTGCAGAGAGATCATCCCCCAGAGGATCAGCCCAGGTCCATGCTGCTTGGATCTCTAAAATTTGGAGTTTTGAAACTCAGAATCCCACCTGAATAAAACAGGAGTGTTGTGCCACCTGGCAAGTGGACAGTTCAGATGCAGGCAAGGTGAAGGTGGGGATCTGGTGGAAGCTGGGGACACAAGAGAGGTGATTATTTGCTCTTCTCTGAGGGTTTCCTGAAGAGTGGTGGGTGTGAGCTCCCTACTCGGGGAAGAGGGATTGGAATGCACCATTTTCACCCTGCTCATCAGTATTAATAAACTTTAGTGATTAGAGCAGCACTGGCAAGGAGGACATAGTCACTTACTCCAAGCCCCATGCCCTGCATCCTGAAGGTGCATCTCCACTAGGGCAAGTCCATCTGAGAATCAGCGCAACAGGCCCCCAACCCAAGAGACCAGCACAAACCCCTCACATGCACCAAATCTATTGATCAGAGTTCTACAAAGCTCCAGCTCTAGGTGAAACAGGATTTAGCTTTCTTTGTCTTTCCCCCACACCTTGGGATATAGAAAAAGCAATTTCTAATTTTTTTCTGAATTTATATATAAATTTATATATAAGATCTAGCTTCTTTTAACAAGCAGATCAAAGCACACCTAGGATCTGTTTCTTTTTTTTTCACCTTGAAAAAAAAATGAGAAAGTGTAGGAATCCACCCTAAAAGAAAGAATAGGCAGAAGTAATGGCCAGGGATTTAATCAATACAGATATAAGTAAGATGTCTGAACTAGAATGAAAAACAACTGTAAGGATACTATCTGGGCTTGAAAAAAGCATAGAAGACACTAGAGAATCCCTTACTGCAGAGGTAAAAGAACTAAAAACTAGTTAGGCCAAAATTAAAAATTCTATAACTGAAATGTAAACCTGAATGGGTACCATGATAATGAGGATGGATGAAGTAGAGGAATGAATCAGTGATATAGAAGATAAAATTATGGAAAAAATGAAGCTGAGAAAAGAGAAAGAAAGGTATTGGGCCATGAATGTAGACTCAGGGAACTCCACAACTCATAAAGTGTAATAACATTCCTATCATTGGAGTCCAAGAAAATGAAGAAAGAAAAAAAGGGGCAGAAGGTTTATTTGAGCAAATTATATCTGAAAACTTAGCCTTGGGAAGGAAGCAGATATCAAAATCCAAAGGACACAGAACTCTCATTAAATTCAACAAAGCTGGCAATCACCAAGACCTATCAGAATCAAACACAAAATACACAGACAAGGAAAGACTCCTAAAAGAAGCAAGGGGAAAAAAGTCCTTAACCTATAAGGGAAGACAGATCAGGTTCACAGCCGATCTGTCCACAAAAACTTGGCAGGTCAGAAGAAAGTGGCATTATATATTCAAAGTGCTGAATAGAAAAAAATATGTAGCCAAGAATACTTTATCCAGCAAGACTGCCATTCAGAAGAGAAGGAGAGATAAAGAGTTTCCTAAACAAACAAAACTAAGAGATCATGACCACTAAACTAGCCCTGCAAGAAATATTAAAGGGCACTCTTAGTGAGGAAAAAAAGGACCAAAAGCAACAGACTAGAAAGGAACAGAGAACATCACCAGAAACACCAACTTTACAGGTAATATAAAGCCATTGAATTCATAGCTATCAATAATCACTCTGAATGTAAAGGGACTAAATGTTCTAATTAAAAGACATAGGGTATTGAGATGGATAAAAAAACAAGACCCATCTATATGCTGCTTACAAGAGACTCATTTCAGACCTAAAGGCACCTACAGATTCAAAGCAAAGAGATGGAGAACTATCTATCATGCTAATGGACATCAAAAGAAAGCTGGAGTAGCCATATTTATATCAGAAAAACTAGATTTTAAACCAAAGACTGTAACAATAGATGAAGATGGGCACAATGTCATAATTAAGGGGTCTAGCTGTCAAGAAGATATAACAATTATAAATATTTATACACCCAACCTGGAAGCACTTAAAATATAGAATTCAGTTAATAACAAGCAAAGAAACTTATTTATAATAATACAATAATAGTAGGAAATTTTAACACCCGACTTACAGCAATGGATAGATCATTTAAGCAGAAAATCAACAAGGAAACAAAAGCTTTGTATGACACACTGTACCAGATAGATTTAACAGATATATCCAGAACATTTCATCCTATAGCAGCAGAATACACAGTCTTTCTGAGTGGACATGGAACAGTCTCCAGAATAGATCAGATACTGGGTCACAAATCAGTCCTCAACAAATACAAAAAGATTGAAATTGAGATCATTCCATGCATATTTTCAGACCACAGCACTATGAAACTTGAAGTCAACCACAAGAAAAAATTTGGAAAGACCACAAATACATGGAGGTTAAAGAACATCTTACTAAAGAATGAATGTGTTAACCCAGAAATTAAAGAAGAAACTAAAAAGTACATGGAAGCAAATGAAAATGAAAATATATAGTCCAAAACCTTTGGGATGCAACAAGTTGGTCCTAAGAAGGAAGTATATTGCAATATAGGTTTACCTCAAAAAGTAAGAAAAAATTTCAAATACACAACCTAACCTTACACATAAAGGAGCTAGAAAAGGAACAGCTAATAAAACCTAAAGTCAGCATAGGAAAGGAAATAAAGATTAGAACAGAAATGAACCGTATAGAAAACAAAACAAAAAACAATGGAACAGATCAATGAAATTAGAGCTGATTCCTTGAAAGAATTAATGAAATTGATAAGTCCCTAGCCAAACTTATTAAAAAGAAAAGAGAAAGGACCCAAGTAAATAAAATCACAAATGAAGGGAGAGATCACAACCAACACTACAGAAATATAAACAATTATAAAAGAATATTATGAAAACCTATATGCCAACAAGCTGGGCAATCTGAAAGAAATGGACAAGTTCCTAGAAATATAAATTCTCATATACCAATAATGAAGCAGCAGAAAGAGAAATCAAGGAATCAACCCCATTTATGATTGCACCACCAACCAGACACCTAGGAATACATGTAACCAAAGATGTAAAAGATCTGTATTCTGAAAACTATAGAACACTTGGGAAAGAAATTCAAGAGGGCACAAAGAAATGGAAGAACTCATGGATTGGGAGAAAAACATTAAAATGTCTATATTACCCAAAGCTCATAAATTGGGAGAACAAACGTTAAAATGTCTATTACCCAAAACAATCTATACATTTAATGCAATCCCTATAAAGATATGACCATCATTTTTCACAGAGCTAGAACAAATAATTCTAAAATTTGTTAACTAACATTTAACCAGAGAAGACTCCAAACAGTCAAAGCAATTCTGAAAAAGAAAAGCAAAGGTGGAGGCATCAGGATTCTGCATTTCAATTTATATTACAAAACTGCAGTCATCAAGACAGTATAGTACTGGCACAAACACAGACACATAGATCAATAGAGCAGAATAGAGAACCCAGAAATGCAACCACAACTATATGGTCAACTAATATTTGACATAGCAGGAAGGAATATTCAGAGGAAAAAAGATAGTCTCCTCAACAAATGGTATTACAAAAACTGGACAGCAACATGCAGAAAAATGAAAATGAAAATGAAAAATGGACCATTTCCTTACACCATACACAAAAAATAGATTCAAAATGGGTGGAAGACCTAAATGTGAGACATAAAACCATGAAAATCCTAGAGGAAACCACAGGCAGCAACCTCTATGACCTTGGTTACAGCAACTTCTTACTAGAGAAGTCACTGAAGGCAAGGGAAACAAAAGCAAAAATGAACCATTTTGACTTCATCAAGATAAGGGGCTTCTGCACAGCAAAGGAAACAATCAATAAAACTAAAAGGCAGCCTATGAAATGGGAGAAGATATTTGCAAATAACATATTTGATAAAGGGTTAGTATCTAAAATCTATAAAGAATTTATCAAACTCAACACCCAAAAAAACCCAAATAATCCAGCTAAGAAATGGGCAGAAGTCATGAAAAAGATAATTTTTCCAAAGAAGAGATCTAGATGACTAACAGGCACATGAAAAGAACCTCAACATCATTCATCATCAGGGAAATACAAATCAAAATCATGATGAAATACCACATCATACCTGTCAGAAGGGCTAAAATTGATGACATAAGAAACAACAAGTGTTGGCAAAGATGAGGAGAAAAGAGAACCTTCCTGTACTGTTGGTGGGAATGCAAACTGGTGCAGCCACTCTAGAAAACAGTATGGAGATTCCTCAAAATGTTGAAAATAGAACTATCCTATGACCCATCAATTGCACTACTAGGTGTTTATTCAAAGGATACAAAAATATAGATTCAAAGGGGTACATATACCCTAATGTTTATAACAGCATTATCAACAATAGCCAACTATAGAAAGAGCCCACGTGTCCTTCAACTGATGAATGGATAAAGATGATGTGATATTGCTCAGTCATCAAAAAGAAATCTTGACATTTTCAACAATGTGAATGGAATGAAAGTGTATTGCACTAAGCAAAATAAATTAGTCAGAGAAAGACAAATACCATATGATTTCACCCATGCATGAAATTTAAGAAACAAAACAGATGAACATAGGGAAAGGGGAAAAAAGAGAGAGAGAAAGAGAGGGGAAACAAACCATAAGAGACTTTTGACAATAGAGAACACACTGAGGGTTGATGGAGGGAGGTGGGTGGTGGATGGACTAAATGGGTGTTAGGTAGTAAGAAGGGCACTTGTGTTGAGCACTAGGCATTATATGTGAGTGATGAATCACTAAATTCTACTCCCGAGACCAGTATTATACTATATGTTAACTAATTAGAATTTAACTAAAAATTTGAGAAAGAAAAAAAAAGAACTTAAAAAGACTTCCAACTTTAATACTTTGATTTGACTTGGTAAATACCATTCTGCATAGATACCTGCAATGGTTCTCTTCTCAACTAGATGGGCAAAGAGAGGGATCCAATAAGACCCTCCTACAGATACACTCTTCAGGTTCTGACACCTCCTTCCACCATTTTTCTCTCCAATTTTACCTTCAAACCCTCTTGCACTGCTCTGATTTACCCAGATGATGTACTATTGCCTAATTTAAAAATAACAATTATTTAGTAGTTCCTATATGGCTAAATATCTACTTAAAAAAAAACACCTAATGGTGGGGCCCCTGGATGGCTCAGTTGGTTAAGTGTTTGCCCTTGGCTCAGGTCACAATCCCAGGATCCTGGGATTCAGCTCCACATCGGGCTCCCTGCTCAGTGGAGTCTGCTTCTCCCTCTGTCTCTTACCCGGGCTTGTGCTCTCTCTCACACACTCATTTTCTCTCTCAGATAAATAAAGTCTTAAAAAAAAAATAATGGTGGGGCCCCTGGGTGGTTCAGTCATTAAGTGTCTGCCTTTGGCTCAGGTCATGATCCCAGGGTCCTGGGATCAAGCCCCGTATCAGGCTCCCTGCTTGGTGGGAAGCCCGCTTCTCCCTCTCTAACTCCTCCTGCTTGTGTTTCCTCTTTAGCTGTGTTTCTCTCTGTCAAATAAATAAATAAAATCTTAAAAAACAAAAGCAAAACAAAACAAAACAAAAACTAATGGTAACTTATCCTTTGATCTTTATTAAAAGAATCTGTAGTCTTTTGTTTATTGTAATTCATGCTAATTGGGCCTAAGGAAAAACTACTAATGGGTGTTTTGTGTAATCCTCATGGTGTTTTATAAATTATTTATCTGGGGACTGAACATACTAAAATGAGAAGGAATGGAGGGATCTGCCAGCCAGTGAGCTGAAGTTGGGCAGTGTGTTCTACTAGACATGGCTGCCTGGGGTTGTTCAGTGCTTGAGGTTGGGCGGGCATGATTTAGGTAGCAAGAATATTTCTGATGCAGTCACAGGGAAGGCGATCCAGAGGACTGTTAGGGGAGTCAAAAGATCACCCCAGAATTTGGCTGGTAGAAAGTTCTGAAGAGATTTCTTTGGCAGAATAGCAATATTGCTTTATTATCAGCTAGTTTGTTGATGTTGGTCTAATTTATAGAGCTGTGTTCCACAATTGAATTTTTGAAATTGCCTACTTCAACCAAAATGTTACAGTGTTTGGTCCATCAAGATGTTTCATTCTGATATGCTTTCAGAGATAAAATGATCCAGAGACCCAGGAAATGTTGATATTCTACCACCTTATGATTCTTCCTTTTTCAGAAGTGGCCACTGTATTGTGATTATAAAATAAAGCACAAGTTCATATTACTATGTGAGGATGAAAATGTGAGTTCTCTTGACCCTTTTTAGTGAAAATTTATCCACGTGATTATTAACTGGGCTATTGCCTCATTTGTGTGTCTAAAACTTATATTTAAGGAACCTTTTGAGTTTTCAGATTCTAACTTCAAATATCTGAGTTATGAGAGAACAGGTTTCCATGTAAGGGTTATTTGAGTTAAACAACAGATTTGCTATTTTGCTAGGTACTAGGGATAGCATGTTCCTCCTGTCTGAAGGCTTAAGGATGAGAGAGTGTTAGCACTTGGTAGTTTTTTTGTTGCTGCTGTTTTTCATCTTTGATACATGTTAAAAAGGATGGAAACTACCATATTCAAAGGTTGGTGATGAGACTTTTGAATTCTGTACCAATATTTTGGTCCCTTGGCTAGATCTGCAACCATTTCTTCTCTAATAAGATTAAAACTGAAGTATGCAGTGATACATATAGAGTAGTTTGATAGAGATAATTAGAGTGTAGCATTATCAACACTTGAGAAAATTTCCTTTTCCATCTGAATGCCTAAAATTTGCCTACTACTCTATGGTCATCTAACATTTTGAATCCAATAAACATACTCTTTAACTCAGTGTTACATCTTAGGTTGGGTTTCTGAAATATGTAGCTACTGACAATTATGATACATTAATAAAACTGTAGCAGTTTGAAAAGAAAACTTTCTTTCCAACTTTTTCCCAAGAAAAAAAGCAGTATAATTTCATGACTGCAAGGGATACTAGAAGTATTTAATTCAACATTTTAATTTTATATAGGAGAAAAAAAGCCTGGAAGGAATGGAAAAATTTGTCTATCAAAAACCAACTGGCCCTAAAATGTATGCTTCTTTATTCTGGGTCCAAACCTGGTCTCCCTATGTCATTGCTGTGCCATATATAAGACATCTCTCATCACATATCTGATAGCTAATAACTAAGGAAGAAGCACCTACAGAGGCAGAGGAGCTACATAGGTAAATCTTTGGCCCATCAGCTGAGAAGATTCTGGTTTAGAAACCTGGCTCTATTGGGTGTGATTTTAGGTAAACTGCTTAACCTCTCTGGCCTCAGTTTCCACATCTGTAAAATAGAGTTTATAATATCACTAAGTTTACAGGTCACTCTAAGGATCAAATGAGGCCCTCACACATATTATGAACTCAATACGTTTCAGAATAAATATGGTAACTCTGGTTTTGATAACCATGAGTACCGTCTACTAATTTTACCATTGAGAGTTTTATCTCTTTATCTTCAGACAACAGAACTCAATAAGTACAGAACAGAAAGATTCAAATCAATTTTGACTAAAAGACTGGTCCTAATGCTTTGATTTGTCAAAACCAGTCAGGCTGTATAAATTAGAAAACTGCCTTCTTTCACAGAGATTCAGGTAAGTATTACCAAAACCATTTCAGGAAGCACAGTGTCTACCTCAACTTGTGACATCCCCAGGGATAGAAATTTGGGACACCTTTGGTGAACCAATTTTTGAGCTCTGTTCACCATCTTCTTTACAGTTTACCTCACTAATAAAATATCAAGAAGAGAAGAAAGTTGAACTTGAATTTACTGAATGCTTGTACCAATATATAAAAGATTTCCTGAGTATGTGCTTTGGGTCCCTGAGAGGCAGATGCTAAGGGAAAGATTTGAGCATAAGTGGTTTATTTAGGAGGCTATCTCAGAGGGAATCAGTAGGAAAGCAGAAAATAAGACAGAGAAGGGAAGAAGGTGCATTATCAAGCAGATTATTGCTTGGAGCAACCGGGGCTCAGTTTCCCTGGGGAAGTGCATCTAGAACACATCTAGATTTATCAAACTTGACAGGTTGGGGAGGTTAGGATATTTATCCTTCAACATCAGCCATGCCAGAGTGAGAGCTGCTCCTGGGAGATTTAATTCCCCTACATGTCTAGCTTTTCCAATACCTGGGCTGAGAGTGAGCCGCGCGGTAGGGAATTGTAGTAGAATGCTGCTGGCATAAGCTTGATCAATGAGTGTGGGGGGATATGGGTGATGTCCACTGTAGCATGTTTTTTTTTAAGGTTTTATTTATTTATTTGACATAGAGAAACACAGCTAGAGAGGGAACACAAGCAGGGGGAGTGAGAGAGGGAGAAGGAGGCTTCCTGCCAAGCAGGGAGCCCGATGCAGGGCTCGATCCCGGGACTCCGGGTTTATGACCAGAGCGGAAGGCAGAGCTTAACAACTGAGCCACCCAGGCACCCCATACTGTAGCCTGTCTTACAATAAAAACAATAACCACTGGAAAGTATTTAGCCCTAGAACGTGATATATTTATCTCAGGAACTGTGACTGAAGAAATGGAATCATAGACCATATTATGTCCTTAGAAAAAGCAGGAGAAGGTGGATGACAGATGCCATTTGCACATTCAGATGCATATACCTAAGCCCACATAATTTCAATTCCATCTTCATTTCTCATTTCACTGATACTTTTTGAAAATATAGCCTATTAGAAATCATTCTACAACAGAATAGGCTGTTATTTCTGTTGTGTCCATTTCCCACTCAGCACACAGTGACATGTCCATGAGTTAGTGAACAGTCCAGGACTTGATCCTCCATTAAGCTGTATATCCTACAAAAATTCAGTTGAGGAGTAATTATAAGTGGGCTCAGAGGGCTAATATAGATAACTCTGAAAAAAAATAACAAAATAAGGACGGTTAGCATGAATCTAACTCAAAGTTCAGAATAAGTTCACGCTGTTGCTTTGGCATGTGCTTTCAGTTGGGACCAGAATGAAGGGTGGGAAATTTCAAAATTACCCAACATGTTTTCTTGTTATACTTGGAAAGATATCTAGTGTTTTTTTTTTCTTTTTCCATTTATGAAATGAGCCTAGTTGCTTGTGTTTCTGTGATACACTCATACCACTAAAAATTAAAGTACTGTCTGGGTTCTTTCTTTTCCTCACCCAGGCTCACTAACCCACTAATTAGGAAAAGACATTAACGGCATGTTTTGAATTTATTTGAATGTCATGACTTGCTGTAACAACAATGCAATGGTATCTTTACCTTTTTCAGTCAAGGTTTTAAACAAAAGAGCCCTATAAGAATGTATTATCAATAACTTTTGATAAGATAGAGTATTAATAATCTATTCTGCAGAGGTAGCCTATGAATAAGAATTCTAGATTAGAGCATCAGCTAAATGATCACTGTAAGATCCACAGCTATAGAGGTAAATTAATTTCTCTTTTGGTATGCCCTGTGACATAGTTGGAACAGTAAACCCAACTATTTAAAAGTGTGTCTATGAGAGCAGAATATTCATTTCTATTAGACATTAAGGTAGGGAATTAGTCATAAAGCTGGGTCTGGTCAGCAAAATGTTTTACTGGATTGTTTGCAGATCAACTACCATCAAGGCAGAATAGGGATATTAGATATTTTTTGGTTGCTTTTGGTCACTGCAATCAGTTAGTGGATTGTTAGTGGAATGGCAATTAAATAGCTGACCAATGATTAAGCAATCAACTACGAAATGGTTAAATCTTTTCTTTTAATTTTTTTTAAATGAAGGCATTACAAAACAGGGGGGTGGCAGACTATGGTCCATGGGCCAAAGTCAGCCCACTATTGTTTTTGTTAGTAAAGATTTATTGAAACTTTAGCCATGCTCCTTGACATATTCTTTAGGCTGTTATGTTACAACAGCAGAGTTAAGAAATAGTGATAAAGACCAATAGTCCTAAAATATTTACTATTCGACTTTTTACAGAAAGAGTTTACTTACCTCTACTGTAGAGATATATTCAATGTTTTTGGTACCTAAAAAGACCAAAGACATACGTTTCACTGCCAGGTACAGGTGTTAATATCACCTTATGGTGCAGATTCTTGTCTGCCTTCTTAAAAATAAAGAGGATTGTACCAAAAATTAGAATGTAAATTATTAGAATTGGGAGCAAGCCATAGATATAGTTTGAAGTTCTAATTTTATAGATGAGAAAAATGAAAGCCAGCGATCAAGAGGTGAAGAGGGCTGCCAAGGTTACTCAGCTAAGGGCAGAGGCAGGTCACCACTTCTCCTAAAACAAACAAACAAACAGCAAAAGCTCTTCTGATGAAGCCCAGTCCCTCCTGATGAAAAGCAGGGAATATTAATTTTGTTCTGTCAGGAACAACCCTCATTCTATGCTGCGTAAATTCAGTCCCTCTAATACACTGGTTCTTAAATTTCATTCGCATCAGAATTACCCATAGTTAAAATGAGGATTGCTGGACTTAATGTTTCCTTTCCTCCAAGTCACTGATGCAGTGGGTCTCAAGAATTTGCATTTCTAACACGTTTTCCAGGTGACACTAATGCTTCTGGTTTTGAGACCACATTTAGGTTCCACTGGGAATGATTACTCTGTTTCTCTCGTGTGTAGGGACTTTGCTCTAAAGTTGAATCAATGATAACCTGCTCATGGTTTATTAGAGGATGGTAATTAACAAAGAGCTAGCAACACACTATTGTACTATACCAATTGAAACAAAAAGAACAAGAACAAGTGAGACTAACCAAGTTAGTCTAGTTAACAAGCTATGGAGGGGGCTAGGGACAAAGATTAATAAAACATGATGTAGTAAGTTTTTATTCTACAGGATATAGCAACTGACAATAGAAAAAAAGGAGTCTTTGTGAGGGTAGAAGAGGTCAGACATTACAAGGGTCAGGGTGTCAATATGTTCTCAGCATTTTTAAGTACATGATTTATTAGGTAGTGAATCAGAATTTGTGTTGTGAGGAATTGTCTTGTACTCTCCTCTCCCCCACATGCAAATATGAATTAATTTAATATGTGCAGATTTACATAAATACTTATTCCATAAATATTTCATATTAAGAAAATGATGTATACTCATACATTCACAAAATATCCTTATGGTCAGAGATTTCTTTTACAACTAGAAAAATAAGAAATAGAAATTATATTACCTAATCATGCAACAAACCAGTAAAAAGACAAAGGAGAATGCTGATCCCTTGATTCTTAGTGAAAAAGGCAGACATTAATAGAAACGAATAGAAATAGGGGTTTATTTTTCTTGGATACTTTATAACTTAAATAGTTTTGCTTTTTTGGAGAAAAAAATGGGGGAGATATTTAATCTCAAAAGATTAAATTTGAACTGGGGAGTGGTGATGAAGAAATACAATGTACACCCCACCCTCTCACCAATCATCAATAAAGATGATTGTAGTGGCCTCTTGTAGGAAAATGCTCTAAAAATTTAGAACTGGGAAATTTAAACCTGATGTTTCTCATTTCCTTCCAATTTCTCCTTTGTCTGTTGCAACACTTGACTTTTCCTCTGCATCTGTGCCTGTGGATTACTGGAGTGCTGGCACCATGGGCTCCCCAGCTATTTCTCTTAGGGTTTTGAGGCCCAAGCTGGGCATGTCTGAAAACTGAGCTCATATCCATCCTGGCCCTCTTTCCCCTAGTTGCTCCCTCTCTGCACTTCTTTGCTTCTGTCTGAGTTATCATCATCCTCCTGTCACACAAGCTCAAATTCTCAGTGACCTGCCAATGCCTCCTTCCCTCTCAAATGTAGCCTACTCCCAATCCTCTTGATTCCTCTTTAATAATGTCCTCACACCTGTGGCCTGTTTCTCTCCTTCTCTTCCACCCCACCCGCCCACTCTGAGCCCTCCTCAGGGCATAATGGTTAAGAGAATGGGTTTCAAGTTCAGACACATGGACTGTGCTGCCAGCTCCAATGCCCCCCCCCCTTGGGTGACTTTCTATCATGAAAGGTCTGAACCTCAAAGTCATCATTTTATTTCTTAAATGGGCATAACAGTATTTCCCACAGTTGTTATGTGGATAAAATGGCATACTCAAATTACCATAGTGTCACACACAATACTGACAGTGACATGAAGTAATTCCCCCAATACAGTGACTGTAACAGTTATCATGCAAGAGGAGGACTTACTGTGTAGCTTCAATTTTATTTGCCCCTTACATACAAATATTCACTTTCATATGTAATCTTGTATTTGGTGTGGGGGGGTTGCAGAGGGAGAGGGAGAGAGACAGAATCTGAAGCAGTTTCCATGTCCTGCATGGAGCCTGACCAAAGACTTGATCTCAGGACCCCAAGATCATGGCCTGAGCTGAAAACAAGAGTTGGACACTTAACCAACTGAGCCACCCAGGTGCCCCTATAATATATATTTAAAATTGTATTTTACTTTCTCATATATACTCTATTGTTTTTGATGAGTAATTCATCCTCCATGTTAGATGAGAAAGAACCCTGCAGAAAGAGAAAAGCAAGTATTTCCTTCCAAATTTACAGTGTAGGGATAGTGGTGAAAATTAATTCATGAAAATGTCAGGAAAACAAAGAAGGCTCTTCCTTTTTCTCCCCAGTAGTATCTATATATCATGCTGAAGTTTCTATGGTGCTTTCACATTTGTCATTTCTCTTGAACCCTACTGTATGGATCAAATTTTGCCCCAACCCCAAATTACTATATTGTGGTCCTAATCCCCAATACCTCAAATGTGATGTTATTTAGAAATAGAGTCATTGCATATATAATTAGTTGTGACAAGGTTATTCTGGAGTAGAGTGGGCCTCTAATCCAAGATGACTGGTGTCTTATGAGAAAGACTTATGGGGAAATCTGGACATAGGTGCACACACTGAGAGAACACCATGTGAACATGAAAACAGGGGTGATACAGCAGAAGTCAAGAATACCAAAGATGGCCAGCAAACTACCAAATTTTTCTTTGCACCACTGAGGAGGCATGGCCTTGTTGCATCTTGACATCCAATTTCTAGCCTGAAAGAACCCCATGAAATGACAAATTCTTATTATTTTAAGCCACTCACTTTGTGGTAGTTTGTTATGGCAACTAGGAAATTAATATACCCACAAAGATGCTAAAAGCCAGATAGAGAAGGTGATAGCTTAAATCTGGCTAGGGTTTGCAGAAGTTATTTCCGGTAGCAGCTGAGGGCTCTGGTAGCTGAGGACCAGGCAAGGTGAGAGCAATGGGTTGGTGCCAGGTGGAAGTCATGGGACCAGGATGGATCCTTATGCGGCACCTCTGCTTCCCATTCTGCTCATGTCTGGCAAGGAAAGGAATCAGAAATTAGATTGGAAATGGAGAACCTGAATTAGCCTCTGAGAAGCCTGAAAGTGCAGTTAGCTATATCCCCATTGCTGAAGGTCCATCTTACTGTAAAGAGTGAGGTTCTATGGAGACACTGAAGAGTAGGTTTCATGCTCCCACCCCAACCAGCACAGGATGGTCTTTAGTTTGTAGAATTTTCCATCTAACACAACTTCTTAGTGCACTGAATTCTCAGAGTCAACCAACAACCTCCTTGCTGCTTTTTATCCAAGGAAAGAATAAATCATAATCGCATTTTAAAGACAACAAGGGTAAGCTTACTCATGATCCTGTGCATATAGTTATAGAACATATGCGGGCACCATCTTATTTTCTTATTTTCTTTTTTTTTTTCTTAAAGATTTTATTTATTTGACAGAGAGAAACACAGCCAGAGAGGGAACACAAGCAGAGGGACTGAGAGAGGGAGAAGCAGGCTTCCCGCTGAGCAGGGAGCCCGATGCGGGCCTCGATCCCGGGTCTCCGGGATCATGACCTGAGCTGAAGGCAGCTGCTTAACCAACTGAGCCACCCAGGCTCCCACCATCTTATTTTCTACTTCTAAAGATCTTCCTCTTTAATTGTGAATTTATGGCTGTTTAATGGATAACTGAAGTGGCTGGATGTCTGATATCAAGAAAAGTGGGATTTTATATTAATCAGAAAATAATTACTTTTAAATTTACCATCTGAAAAGCATGCAGGTCGTCTTCCTGCTAATTATGAGAGCTAATTATGGTATCTTCATGATGATGAGAATAGCAGCTCAGCTTGGCTCAGGAAACAGATCTTGTCCTAGGTAATATGGAGCATGTTAGTGGAGTCAATCTCAATATCCTCCGCCAGAATGAACTACATTCAACTGGAAGAGTGAGGTTCCAGTTGATGTAACAACATAATTGCTATGAATGGTGCAGAATTTTTATTCTTATTTCCTGTGGTTTTTTTTCTTTAGTTTTAGTTTTAAAATTTTTTTTGTAATAAAACATGCTATCACTCTTGTGAAATGAAAGTGAAAAAGGACCTTTATAATGGGACTAGACAAACATAAGTGCAATCTTAAAATCCATTGAATTGAAACTTGATTGTCTTTTCTATAACATTGTCAGATAAAAGAACAGATAACTAGGTAAATTTGAATTTCAGTTAAACAATGACTGATTTTTTACTACAAGAGTCTTCCAAATATTGTATGAGACATATTTATCTGTTGTTTATATGAAAAAAATTATCCATTATTTATCTGAATTCAAATTTAACTGTATGTCTTGTGTTTTTATTTGCTAAACCTGGCAACCCTACTTTATCAGAGACGGGGGTCTTCTTTCCCTGTTTTTCTATTTCTTTAATCAAATAAGAAGATGTTGCTTGGTTCCTTTTTCATTTCCTAAGTAAAAAAGTACTTTGAGTATGTCCAAGAACAATAGTTTTCAAAATGACTTCCCTGATATTAAATTAAATCACTTGGATACTGGTTAAAATGTTAATTCATGAGTCCCACCTAAGGCAGGCTTAATAATCAGGTTCTCAAGCACTCCAGGACAGTCTTATGCTCTGTAAATATAAGAAGAAAACAAGCCCCTCACAGCAGGTTTCAATAAACCACTTTAAACCCTGATGTGTCTTTTCTCACTGCAAAATGTATTAATTTGAGCCATAGTGGTCTCAACCAGAGGAGTCACTGAAGAAATGTTGAAATTTGATAGCACCTAGAGGCTATGGATTTTTTTTATCATGTCATTATTTAAAATAACAGTATTTACTTCTAATGCCTTTGAGAAATTGTCAAAATACATACTCATATTTAACTACATTTGTAAAAATCCCCAAAGATATAGTTATTTTTCCAAATGTATAGTTTTTATCTATCAAAATAATTTGCCTGTATGTTCATTGCTGTGCCCATCTACAGGCCTAGGCCTAGGGACAAACTCACTTGCAATAGTTTTATATTTCTAGGGCTTCAAAATATTAAACAGGTGCTAACACTACTTGGAATAATAAGTAATCCAGAAATATTTGCTATGGTGTAGCAAAAATTTGTTATGTTGACATTAAGTGATACATGACATAATTTTAAAAGCACATTCTAAAAAATAAAAAAAATTTAAAACTTAAAGCTCATTCTAGATAGCAAATTATATTCCTGTGCAAAGTGTTGACTACTCTAAGTTTGCTTTTTCATTTAGAAACTAATAATAGTACATCATGCATGGGTTTGAGGGAAATTAAATGTTGTGTACAATAAATATTACTGCTGTTATTATCATTGTTATTATTATTGCTGTGAAAATCATTCTTTCACTTACCATGAAACCTCTAAAAGATACATATTAGAGAAGGCTTTTCTAGATGAGTTTTCCCCTAGTGTTGAGTTTTGGGGCTACTGTGGAAAGACAACATTTTAAAACCAAAACACCATAATTCATAGCATAAATTCCTCCATCTTTCCTCCGTGGTCTGTCATTGGGAAATTTTGACTCTACAAAGAGTATTTTATGTTGGCTCCACTGTTTAACATGTTACAGAAGAAGCTCCTTTGACCTATAAAAAGACAAGACATGCAACCAGTAAGCAATTTATTAAAAACATTTCTATTTTACTTCCTGTTTGAATTGACCACCAGTGTGGCAGACACACCGGGAATAAGAAATAAAATAGGAGGACTGAAGGCTGGATAAAAAGCTGGATTAAAACACTCATATTTTCGGGGCTCAAGATGGCGGAAGGCCAGGTGACCGCATTTCGGGGAGTTCCCTGAAGAGAGCTGAATTCCAGCAAAAAAACCACTACAATACCACCGTGAACACCCATGAAACCAGCCTGAAATGTGATATTTCCCACTTCTGGACCGCCACGAGAGACAAAGAACATCGGCAAAAAGGTAGAAACAAATAAGAGGGTCTGGAGGCTTGCCCCCAGAGACAGGGGAGTGGGGGAGGAAGCCCGCAGAGCTGAACCATTGAAAACAAATACCCCAAAACGAAAGTGCTCT
>PITA01021054.1:0-33410 GCA_004023965.1 Spilogale gracilis | reverse complement strand
GAAGGCAGAGGCTTTAACCCACTGAGCCACCCAGGCACCCAGATGCCAACATTCTTAACAAGATCCTAGCTAATAGAATCCAACAGTATGTTAGAAAGATTATCCACCACGACAGGTGGGATTTATCCCTGGGATGCAAGGGTGGTTCAACATTCGCAAATCAATCAACATGATAGAACAAATCAATAAGAGAAGAGAGAAGAACCACACGGTCCTCTCAATTGATGCAGAAAAAAGCATTTGATAAAATATAATATTCATTCCTGATTAAAACTTTTCAAAGTATAGGGATAGAGGGAACATTCCTCAACCTCATAAAATCTATCTATAAAAACCCACAGCGAATATCATTCTCAATGGGGAAAAACTAACAGCCTTCTCATTGAGATCAGGAACAACACAAGGATGCCCACTCTCACTACTATTGTTCAACATAGTGTTATAAGTCCTAGCAACAGCAGTCAGGCAACAAAAAGAAATAAAAGATATTCAAATTGGCAAAGAAGAAGTCAAACTCTCTCTTTTTGCAGATGACATGATACTTTATATGGAAAACCGAAAAGACTCTATGCCCAAACTACTAGAACTCATATAATAATTCAGTAATGTGGCAGGATATAAAGTCATTGCAGAGAAATCAGTTGCATTCTTAAACACTAATAATGAAAACATAGAAAGGGAAATCAGAGAATCTATTCCGTTTACTAGAGCACCAAAAACCATAAGATACTAGGAATAAACCTAACCAAAGAAGTTAAGGATCTGTACGCAAGGAACTACAGAACACTCATGAAAGAAATTGAAGAAGACACAAAAAGATGGAAGACCATTCCATGCTCATAAATTGGAAGGATTAACATTGTTAAAATATCTATACTGCCCGGAGCAATCTATACTTTCAGTGCCATCCTGATCAAAATTCCACCAACATTTTTCAAAATGCTGGAACAAACAATCCTAAAATTTATATGGAACCAAAAAAGGCCATGAATTGCTTTAAAAAAATGTTGAAAAAGAAAAACACAGCTGGGGGCATCACATTACCTGATTTTAAGTTTTATTACAAAGCTTGTGATCACCAAGACAGCATGGTACTGGCACAAAAACAGAGAAATAGACCAATGGAACAGAGTAGAGAGTCCGATATGGACCCACAACTCTATGGTCAAATAATCTTCAACAAAGCAGGAAAAAATATCCAGTGGAAAAAAGACAGTCTCTTCAATAAATGGTGCTGGGAAAATTGGACAGCTACATATAGAAGAATGAAACTCGACCATTCTCTTACACCACACACAAAGATAAACTCAAAATGGATGAAAGACCTCAATGTGAGGCAGGAATCCATCAAAATCCTGGAAAAGAACATAGGCAGTAACCTCTTCGACATCAGCCACAGCGACTTCTTTCAGGACACATCTCCAAAGACAAAGGAAACAAAATCGAAAATGAACTTTTGGGACTTCATCAAGATAAAAAGCTTCTGTACAGCAAAGGAAACAGTCAACAAAACAAAGAGGCCACCCGTGGAATGGGAGAAAACATTTGCAAATGACACTACAGACAAAGGGGTGATATCCAAGATCTATAAAGAACTCCTCAAACTGAACACCCCCCAAAAAGATGATCACATCAAAAAATACACAGAAGACATGAACAGACACTTCTCCATAGAAGACATACAAATGGCTAGCAGACACATGAAAAAATGTTTGTCATCACTAGCTATCAGGGAAATTCAAATCAAAACCACATTGAGATACCACCTTACACTAGTCAGAATGGCCAAAATTAACAGGACAGGAAACAACAAGTGTTGGAGAGGATATGGAGGAAGGAGAAGCCTCTTACACTGTTAGTGGGAATGCAAGTTGGTGCAGCCGCTTTGGAAAACAGTGTGGAGATTCCTTTAACAATTAAAAATAGAGCTACCCTATGACCCTGCAATTGCACTACTGGGTATTTACCCCAAAGATACAGATGTAGTGAAAGAAGGGCTGTAAGTACATCAATGTTCATAGCAGTAATGGCCACAATTGCCAAACTGTGCAAAGAGCCAAGGTGCCCTTCAACAGATGAATGTATCAAGAAGATATGCGTGTAGCAAGAGCAGGGCATTATTAAAAAGGAACACTAGAGGGAATAAAGGGGCATATGGAAGTTTAAAATATAGTAGTAGAAATGAAAACATTCAGTGGAATGACTGGAAAACAAAGTCAAAGAAATCTCTCAGAAATTAGAACAAAATACTAAAGAGATGAAGAAATGTTAAAGTCTGAAAATGAATATGAGGAATTCAGAAAAGAAAAAATAGAGAAAATAAGTAAAAGGAATAATTAAATTAATGATCAATATATTGCCCAAGTTGAAATCCCATTTTAATAGGTAAAATAGACATCCAGCAAAAGACATTATCATGAAAATTCAGGATACTGTGAACAAAGCAAAGATATTTCTTGACTCCAGAGAAAGAGATGTAAGTTACTTGCAAAGAAACAAAATAAGGGGAAATAAGATGTGGCAGGGAAAGGAAACAGGATTTTTTCCCCTCATAAATAAAACAAAAACTATATAGAAATATTTGACTTAGTTGCATTAGTTTTTTTTCCTGTTTCAAGGTAACCCTTTACAAGATCAGTAACTGAGATGAGCTATACCAGGAAAAAAGAGAGGTTAATTTATTTTTATTTATTTTTAAAGATTTATTTTTTTATTTCAGGAGAGAGAGAATAAATAATGGAGATCTATTCCGAACTCATATATGTAACAATGCTAAAAAAAAAGTTGAAAACCTATATGAAATAGAAATTTTTCTAGAGAAAAGTAATTAAAATTAGTCCCTCTTCCCAAAATTGACAGACTAATTAACCAAGTAACTATTTTTTAAAATTGAGTTTGTAATCAAATGTCTACCCTGCTGCCCCCCGCCCCCAAAAGAATTCCTCTTTATCCAATATAGTAGAACTTTCAGGCACTATTGCATACAAACAGATTGCATTTCCAAGCCTCCTTTGTGGGCAAATGCTGCAGTATGACTACAGTCAGCATTTTGTAGTTTATGGGAGTCCTACTTTAAGGTCACTTCATGTCTTTTGTCGCCTTCTTTTGCCCCTCTTCCACACCACCTCCCAGACTTTGGGTGTCATCATTTTGAATCTGAGGCTGAGGGCCACATCCTAAAGACAAGAAGCAACGAGTTCAAAGAACCTGTCCTTGAGGACTCAGTAAAGTGAAGTTCCCATGTCAGTCCCCAATACTAAACTCCTCTCTTCTGTAAACAGTTTGGTATTGCTGTTGTTGTTACTGTGTGAAAATGGCTTTAGATTAATTGCTTTAAAAATGGTAAAATATTGGGGCACCTGGGTGGCTCAGTTGGTTGGGCGACTGCCTTCGGCTCAGGTTATGATCCTGGAGACCCGGGATGGAGCCTCACATCGGGCTCCCTGCTCGGCGGGAAGCCTGCTTCTCCCTCTCTCACTCCCCCTGCTTGTGTTCCCTCTCTCACTGTGTTTCTCTCTGTCAAATAAATAAATAAAATCTTTTAAAAAAATGGTAAAATATCAAAAAGATTTTTTTAAGAGCAAATATGAGCCAAGTATAACATACAACTAAAGGGTTCATTGCTGTTGTTGCTGCTGTTGTCGTTTTTATGTATAGTTGACATACAATGTTATATTAGTTTTGGGGGGTACAACACAGTTATTTGAGTAGTCTGTACAAAACTTAATGCTCACCATGATAAGTGCACCATGCAGCATTATTACAATATTATTGACTATATTCCCCATGCTGTACTTTTCATCTCTGTGACTTATTTATTTTGTAACTGCAAGTTTGTATTTTTTAATCCCTTTCATCTATTTCACCCAACTCCCTACCTTCTTCCTTCTGGCAGCTACCAGTTTGTTCTCTACATTTATGAGAAAACTGACAGGCTTTTATTTAAGGCAAAATACTTATTATTCTTTCATTGCTTTTAAATAATTATAAAATAAAATACGCAGAAATTAGATAAATGCAAAATACTTTATAGTCATTGCTAAGTTGCAAGATTGAGTCTTTTATTTTTACTTAAAATATTCTCTTTTTCGTACAAAAATAATTATTAATATCAAACCTGTAATTTACTACCTAGTATACTTTCATGAAATCCCTATAAGTAGGAGAGTCATAAGCATGCACACTAGGGAGAAAAGAAACTTAGGGCTTACTACATAATGAAGGGTGATTGTGCCATGAGCAAAACAAAACAATCTTAACAACAAAATTAAGCATGGGTATCTCTAGAATGTAATAAATGTGAAATACAAACCTTGATGATATTATCAGATCATCAAGGACAGATTACCATTTGCCTCTGGATTTAGGATGATAAAGGTTTTTTTAAAGGTTTCATTTTTAAGTAATGTTTATACTCAACATGGGGCTAAAACCCACAATCCCAATATCAAGAGCTATAAAGAAATAAGAGAATGTTTGCGTTTTACTTCAATCCAAGAGAAGAAGGAAAGATGTGGCAGTTTCTATGGCAGGAAACAGAAACCAAAAGAAGAAAATGCTCCTCTAAAATGCCAGTTACTGTGGGAAACAATCTCCTCAAAGTTTTGTGTTGTTTGTTTTTGTTGTTGTTGTTGTTGTTGTTTTCCCCCCCAAGCCTCCACTCCCAGCAAAACAACTCTGAAAAGCATGAACAAATTTGGAGGGTTCACACTATACAATTTTAAAACTTATTAAACAGTTGCAATAATAGGTAGAGTGCATTATTCACAAAAGGATAGGCAGCACATAGATCAATGGAACAGAAAAGACAGCTGAAAAGTAGACTGACACAAATATAGACAACTGATTTTTGACAAGGACACCAAGGTAACTCAATGAAGAAAGAATATTTCTATCAACAAACAGTTCTAGAACAATTGTTATCCATATCCAAATAAAATACCTTGACAAATTCCTCTCACCTTATACAAAAGTTAAATTGAAATGGGTCATGGATGGACCTAAATATAAAAGATCAAATGTGAAATTTCTCAAAGAAAACAAGAGAAAGTTTTTGTGGCCTTGGGTCTGGCAGAGTTGAAGAAAAATTGATAAATTGAAACTTATTAAAATATCAAACTTTTATTCTGTAAAAGATATTGTTAAGAGAATGAAAAGACAAGCCATGGACTAAGAGAAAATATTTGCAAAGCATTTGGGTCATGAAGGACTTCTAATTATATAAAAAAAAAAATTTTATTACATTATTTTTTTAGTGTTCTCAGATTCATTGTTTATGCCCCACACCCAGTGCTCCATGCAATCTGTGCCCTCAGTACCCATCAACAGTCTCACCCGTCCCCCATCCCCTCCTTTCCAAGACCCTCAGTTTGTTTCTGAATCCAAAGTCTCTCATGTTTCATCCCCCTCCCTGATTTACCCCAGTTCACACTTTCTTTCCTTCTCCTATTGTCTATAAAGAATTTTTAAATATTCAACAATAAGCAAGCAACTAGATTTTTTAAAACAGGCAAAAATCTGTAAACAATTTACCAAAAAAGATATCCTTACATCTAATTAGTATATAAACAGATGGTCAATGTCACTAGCCATTGGGTAAATGCAAATCAAAATCACAATGAAATAGTACACATCTAAAATAACTTTAAAAATCCAAAACAAACAAACAAAGCTCTGGACACATAATACCAACAATGCTAGGAGCTAGTTAAGATGCAGAGCAACTACAGCCTACACACATTGCTGGTAAAAATGAAAAACAGCAGGTGCCTGGGTGGCTCAGTTGGTTCAGCATCCACCCTTGATTTTGCCTCAGGTCATGATCTCAGGGTTGTGGGATTAAAGTGCACATCAGCCTCTGCAGGGAGTCTGCTTGAGTGTCTCTCTCTCTCTGCTCCTCCCCCTGTTCACATTCCCTCTGTCAAATAAATAAATAAATAAATAAATAAATAAATAAATAAACAAACAAATAAATAAATAAATAAAAGAAAAGAAAAGAAAGAAAGAAAATGGTATAACTACTCTGGAAAATAGTTCAGCAGTTTTTTTAAAAGTTAAGTGCCTACTGTACAACCCAGAAATCTTATTTCTAAAGATTTGCCTAAGTGAAATGAAGATGTCCTATATGAATGTTTATAGCAGTTTATTCATCATTGCCAAAAACTGGAAATGGCTCAGATGCCTTTATAAGAGAATGGATAAACAAACTGATATATCCGTACAATGTAATACTATTCAACAATAAAAGTGGCTGAACTATAAAGTAATTTAAATGGTTAAATCTTATATGCATTTTGCAAAATAAAAGAAGCCAGACCCAAAAGGCTACATACTGTATGAATCCATTTATATGTCATCTGGAAAAGCAAAAGTACTGGGACAAAAAACAAATTCGTGGTTGCTTACTAGGGACCTTGGGGTTGGGGTGGGGAGACACATAATTCTAGGGTTGGGGCAGGATAACTGAAGCATCCCATAACGCCTGAGAGTAAAGAAATAAAAATAAAAATGGAGTCATATCAAAGACATAGGAGCCTACATGAAAGAGTTCCCAATGACCAAAGCTTAAATAATTTGAGTAACATTAAATATTAGACTAACAGAATAAATATAAAATCCATGAGTACATACTAATGCAAATTAAAGTTTGATTAAATAAATAAATGATGAACTCATTCCTTACAGAAGAATTCTAATTAATACAAGTAAAAGAAATGAAAATAAAAAATTAGAACAGCACAGCAATGTAATAATCGTTGCAGTCAGTATCTGCTGATGAATGCTGATGTTAGTGGAGGGAGGTTTAAGGAAAAACAAGATAATTTGCATAGCTTCAAAGTAACTCTTCCAGAATATTACTGTGGAGGTTTTAAAATATGTCCACAAATTCTTTGAGATTCTTCCTTCTAGGAAGCAAAGTTTAATTCCTCTCCCCTTGAGTATGGGCTTGATTCAGTGACTCACTTCAAAGGAAGAGATTATGAAAGAGGGGTGGGGGGGAGAATAACTTCATGGTAGAGAACTGGCAGATAGTCATCTTAACCAAGGATGCTCAAGTTTCCCATCACCACTAATAAGACACCACTAATAAGAATCCTTGCAGTGAGAAGGTTACTCACTTTTGCAGTATTCCCCCAAATCCACAACTCCAATTTAATCATGAGAAAACAGGAGACAAACCCAAACCAAGGACTGCTCTACAAAATGCTGGTGAGTACTCCTCAAAATGGTCATGGTCATGAAAGAACAGGAAAGACCAAGAATCCATTACAGATTGAAAGAGGCTAAAGATACACAATGATTAAATGTATCATGATATTCTACACTAGATCTTGGAACAGGAGAAGGACATTAGTGGAAACTGGAAAAATCCAAATAAAGTCCACAGTTTAGCTACTAGTATTGTAACAGTACTACCTTCTTAGTTTGGGTGATTCTGCCATGGTTATGTCAGATGTAAGCACTATGGGCAACTGGGTGAAGGCTATATGGGAATTCTCTGTACTATCTTTATAACACATCTCTATGTCAAAAACTATTTCAAAATTGTAAGTTAAAAATACACCAAATAAACTGAATTTTTTAAAGCCATTTTCTCTGTCCTTAATGGATCAAATTCAACTTCATGAGTTTTCCTTGGTTAGATATACACTTGGATATATTTAGCAAACTGGATATGTCATTCAGGTTCTAGTAATTCCCCTGGCTCTACTTTAAAAAATCATCTCTTCATCTAGAAAGGTTACCTCATCCCACTTCAGACTGCCCCTGGGAGTTCCTATCAATAACATTCTTCTTTCCATTGCAGGAAGCAACTTCGCCATAAGCCTGTGACAAACAGAGCCTCTTATGAAGTGCCTCTGATGATGGCTGTGGCCCCTGCTCCCGCCCACTGCCTCTGCACAGCACCCCAACACTGGGAAGTCTAGCTGCTGGCTGAAGTCTTGTCCCTTTCCTCTATCCTATTCCCCTACCCTCTCTATCTCCCACCAGTGTTCGTTTCTCTCCCAGAAACACAGTGAACTGCTGTACTGTGCTGTTCACGCTTCCACACTTGATCTGGGGGTTAGACCTACGAAAGTTCAACATTTATGAAGTGGTAGAAGGTCTTTCTGTGTACGCCAGTCATTATAATGAACTTATCTGAGCTGAGGGCTATTGATAACATCATTCATCAACCAGCAAGTATTTGTACTGCCTGCAGGGGGTCAGGCTCTGCAGGCCAGAACTGGGAATGGGACACAGTGGTGAGCAAAGAGATAAGCAGAGAGTCATCAAACTCTTAGGAGAGCCTGTCTCATTCCTCCCTCACAGTGAGAGGCCGGGGTCAGCAGAGTTGGAGAAGAGCCAGTGACAAGAAAAAGTGTCTTAAAACCATATCAGAGGTCCTGAGCCATTTGTACAAACAGGTGGAAATAAGCAGAGTTGCTTATTATACTGTGTTCAAGGGAAATATTTGGAGTTCAAAAACAGGGACCTAAAGATGAGATGGTAAAATTTGTAATAACTTGTCTAAAACAGTTCATCAAGCCAGAAAACCTTCTTAAGCTTTTTGATGTTTTTTAAA
The DNA here is from genome assembly GCA_004023965.1 of Spilogale gracilis. Taxonomy (NCBI): domain Eukaryota; kingdom Metazoa; phylum Chordata; class Mammalia; order Carnivora; family Mephitidae; genus Spilogale; species Spilogale gracilis. Next base: position 24,844 of record PITA01021054.1, on the reverse strand, counting down.
AGCTTTAAGAAGAAAACCAAATGTTATTAAGATTTTCAGAGACATCTCACTCACCAACCTTCTCTTTATTAGATCATCATTCATCATGTACATTCATAAATGTCCATTTACTCTGAATTGAGAAGTCAATGTTATCATTTGTCCTATACTTAGATTTTAAAATCAGAAGCAACCACCCTAAAAGTGACTCTTTTTTTTTTTTGGCTTTAATATTCTAAAATAGATTCGGTGACTTAGAGTGCTATTTTTGCCCTAATGTTGGTTAGCCTATCTTGTAAAGGAAAAGGGAACTTTTTCTTTGTTAACAAAATAAAATTCAACCAAGTATATTTAAAGATCTAACTGGCTTTATGAAATGATTGATGAACCCGGTCACACCTCACCTGGAAAATGCAGAGGCACTCTGAAGAGCTGAACAAAATGGAAAGTTCTCCTAGGAAGGAAGATGGGGCAGGAAGTTATTAGGAAACAAAATAACAGATTGCTCTGGGCAAGGTCACCTTGTTTTAGGAGAAGGGGCAGAGGATCTGACTATACAGTCAGATTACTTCATCCTCCTTTGGGGAATGGAGAGAACGAGTAACATTACATCCTCCTTTGGGGAATGGAGAGAATGAGTAACATTACTTCTTTAGTGCTGACAAGAAAATTCCTGACTGACCAGTTAAGACATTTCTGAGGGAGATTGAAATTGAAATTATATTGAATATTAGGCCCCGGTTTGGGAACTTGGTCTAAGAGGCACCATCTTGTGCCTACATTTTTTTTTCAATACCTTTGATGGGTCCATGGTTAAAAGAACGAGGCTTATACAAAAGCAAAGGTTAAGCAAAGCTTTATTGCACGCCAAGCATCAAGAATTATATACTGACCAGCCATGGCCATGGCCATGGCCAATCAGGGTCACTGCTGGAGAGCTAGTGGCCCCGCCCAGATTTACAGTCTAGCTTTTATAGGGCAACCCACCAAATCATAAGCTGACTTAGGTCACAGTAACTATCTGAGTTAATTTACATTTTCATGTATAGGTGGAACAAGCTGACCCACTCAAGTGGCTTGCCTGAGTTAATTTGCACCTCCATGGTCTCCCATCTGAGCCCAAGTACTGGTATCTCAGCTGAGATTCTTAGATTCTTAGTTTGCATCTGAATACCTCCCTGGACACCCCCCCCCCAAGGGAGATTAAGGGGGTTACAGATTGAGCTATCCCCCAACCTGGCTGGCCTTTGTTTTCCAGGGACCTTTTGCCCATAACACCTGGAGCTATTTTTCTGAGTAAACAAGATGGCAGCTTGGATTTTTATTTTTTTAAGATTTTATTTATTTATTTGACAGAGATCACAAGTAGGCAGAGAGGCAGGAAGAGCTCTCTCTACCTGCCTCTCTGCCTACTTGTGGATTTTAAAACAGGTCCTTACACCTTCAACCCTCGTTTTTCCTAGTGTTCTATTTAAAATGAAAGATACATGTGCATGTGTTTAAAGATTTCTATGTAACAAAAGAAGTTTATTATCTCTCAAGAAATTCATTTTACAAAGAGTTTCTGTCTCTTGAAAATTAGCATCTTCTTGCTTTACTATTGTGATACTGATATTTATAATATGAAATACATTTGGTCTTTGTCCCATTTCTCCAACAGAGCTCCTAAAACTTTTGGAAATCCCGAAGTCATAAGCATTATAAGGTGTTTTGGTTATGTTAATAACATGACTCCAAGATGACTCCTAAACTGGGGTGGTTGCCAGGAGAACCAATCAAGGATTATAGGTTTTGAACTTTTGGTCCCACCCCCTGGTTTCCAGAAAGTAGAGAGGGGCTGGAAGTAGAAACAATCACCAATAGCTGATGATTTAATCAATCCTGCTTATGGAATGAAGCTTCCCTAAATATCCAGAGGATTGGGTTTGGAGAGCTTCTAGTGAACATGTGAGGTTCACTGGAGAGGGCCATACCTTGCCCTCCTCATCTCTTCCACCTGAAGGTTCATTGGTAGCCTTTATCATATCCTTTATTATAAAGTTTATTTTAAAACTGGTAGGCTCAGGGTGCCTGGGTGGCTCAGTTGGTTGAGCGACTGCCTTCGGCTCAGGTCATGATCCCCGAGACCCGGGATCGAGCCCCACATCGGGCTCCCTGCTCGGCGGGAGGCCTGCTTCTCCCTCTCTCACACCCCCTGCTTGTGTTCCCTCTCTCGCTGTGTTTCCCTCTGTCAAATAAATAAAATCTTTTAAAAAAAATAAAAAAATAATAAAAACTGGTAGGCTGGGAGTGCCTGGGTGGCTCAGTTGGTTAGGCGACTGCTTTCAGCTCAGGTCATGATCCTGGAGACCTGGGATCGAGTCCCACATCGGGCTTCCTACTCGGCAGGAGGCCTGCTTCTCCCTCTCTTACTCCCTCTGCTTGTGTTCCCTCTCTCGCTGTGTTTCTCTCTGTCAAATAAATAAAATCTTTAAAAAAAAAAAAAAAACTGGTAGGCTGTTTTCTTGAATTCTGTTGATAAGGGAAAAACTACTTGAAATGGCCAACCAAACCAGCAAGGAATTCCAGTCCCTGTCTCAAAGCCCTTCCGGGTTCTTCCTTACTCTGTTTCCCCTGCACACCGAAAGTACCACGTAGGCAGAAGTAGAAGGGTATAAATTACCCTCCCTACTTGTGCTCAGGGCTCAGACCTTTGGAGAACAGTCTCCTCTGAGTCTGCAGGTGTTAAATAAAATAAACCTCTAGTTCTCCAAAGTCTCTGAGTTCCACTTGGTTCTTCCACCAGGATCCAGCGCGGGTTCTGTAACATATGGTTCCCTGACCAGGAAACCCAACCGCGCTGGCCATTGTTGCCACCAGTGTCAGGCAATGGTGGAGTGGTGACGAAACAAGGGATGTTAAGGGAGAAGGCATCCCCTACCTAATTTTTGGCAGTCTCCCACACAGTCACCTCTGAATGACCCTGCTCTACTGTTCTCACCTGGACTCAAAAGAGACTTAGCAGGTGAGGACCTGCTCCCGGTGCTGGATTCCGGGTAAGGCCTGGGGCCCCATGACCCAGTGAGGCCCACCCATCAGGGTGGAAGGGGAAACTGATCACTTCCCAGAGACCTCTTAGAGGTCTCACTGGTAGGGACTCCCAGGGGGGAAGGTCCCTCAGGTCTGGAACCCCCTGAAAAGGAGGACAGGAAGGAATTTCCAAAGGAATTCCACAGGTCAGGGCCTCCCAAGGGTGGAGGGTGGAGGGGCACTGTAATAACTTCTGGAGCATATGCGTGAGTGAATGTGCAGTTTGACTTGGCTTGTCAGGCTCCACAGTGGGCACCCTTAGAATCCCCAGAAGCCTACAGAGCCCAAGTAGGTCACCTGTTTCCACAGTGACCTCAGAAGGTCTAAGGTGAGCCCCTTTGGGGCACCAGTCCCGGATTTATCAGGACTCGTTATGGCCGAGAGGCGCCCAAGTCTCCTGCGGGAGGGTGGACCGGCGGGCATCTCATTGGTCTCTCCTTTGGAGGGGCACCCACCCTTTGTTTGTCTTTAAGCCAATGACACAGGGAGGGAACACACAGGGTGGACAAGAGAGCCTCTGCTCATCATGGGTGGAAGCTCTTCAAAACCTATACAGTCTTGGACTATATGCTCAAAAATTTTAAGAAGGAATTCTCAGGAGACTGACTATGGGATCAAAATGTCTCCTGGAAAGTTAGGAATATTATGTGAACTGGAATGGGCCACCTTTGGGGGTCAACTGTCTCTCCAAGGATGTCCTAAGACCTACCCACTGTCCAGGTCATTTACAAAATTATGGTTGGGACTCCCACCCTGATGAATTCCCATATATTGATTCTTGGCTTCAGATAGCCCAAACTTTGCCCCCATGGGTCCAATTCTGTGCTAATCAGAAGGACCAAAGTAGGATATTTATAACCCAAGTAAAAGAGTTCAAATGCTTTGGCTATGAGGAAGCAAAGCCTAGCAGGGAGATTCTGCCCCAGGGGCATCAGGAGCAGCAATGGGGATGAGCTCTGGACCAGAATGAGTCTGTCAGGAAGCCTGGGGACTGCCATCCTCTTCTGACCTGGAGCCTAAAGCTGAGCTGCAGGAAGACATTGCCCCTGCTGCTTCTTAATGGCATGTGTGGGGAGATACTGATTGAGCAGCTCTGCCAGCCTACGGGAAAGTTGATCCAGACAGAAACAGGATGTAAAATAACAGGAGCTCTCATAGTTAACGTTTAAGAAAGAGTGGGGGCGCCTGGTCACTCAGTCGGTCAAATATTTGCCTTCCATTCAGGTTATGATCCCAGGTGTCCATCAGGATGGGGAGTTTAAGGAATATTCCCAGCGGCTGCCAAAATTCCCTTTGTTTCTGAGAAGTTCCTGTCTTCTCTGGCCCAACATGGACTGCCTGTCCCCCCTTGTTGGTGGGAAAACATGGCGTCTGTTACTCTGTTGGAGCTGAGGAGCTCCTGAACTAGGAACCCTTTCTCTGCCCTTAGGAGGCACTCTGTCTCTTCTGCCTCCCCATCCCCCTTCTCCCATTTCTGCACCACCTTGGGTGCGGCCTGCATTACAGGCTTTTAGACGGTCCTCTGTGCCTTAGGGACTGTGGCAGCTCCTCCCTTCACTGTCAAGGAGCAGGAAGAGCACCCCCCTGGACAAAACACCACCCACTCCAGATTTCCCCACCAGTGTCTCAGATGAAAATTGATCTTGGGGAGGATCCAGGTGGAACATAATTCAGTATTTAAACGAAGTTAAGTTTGTTGGTTTAATTAAGATAGATGTGTCTTTTAAGTTAGTAGGAAAGGTGAAACTTTTTTCTATCAAGGTTTACTGAAAGTCAAATAACCTCATGTTATCTTGGTAGCAATTTGTTAGCAAAAAGGTGACTAAACTGACGGTTAATAGTCTGTCTCAAGGTTTTCTTGGGTAATTGTAGATAGCTTCCAAAGTCTTTGGTAAACTAAAACTTTTGTTAAAGCCTTGCTTGGATGATAAATGGAATTGAATTCATTGGACATCTAGGTATTTTCCAAATAGGATAAAGTGCTAAGTCATTAATTACTGGACATAGGTTTGTGCTTTTGACTTCTTATTGCAAAGAAACTAAGGATATTTAAATCTGTTGGTAAACATGTTTTGTGCTTAACTGATTCATAGATTTGCCATCTAAAGAATTTTGGTATAACAATTCATAATTGGTTACTCCTTAGTCTTCACTGGAGATTAAGGTTTCTCGAGTGAAAAATTTTGCTAACTGTAACTAAGACTGATGGAAATAAGAGAAACAACTCTGTATGTGGAAAAGTAGGAGATATGTAAGAAAGATAAGGAACGGGAATGTGTTTTTGTTGAAGGTAAAAGAAGGTAATTCCATCCTAAATGAGATTGTTGTTGAGAAAGAAATGGCTTGGGACAGAAATCTGAACGCAAAGGAAAGTTATGGAAAGTTTATGGAGGGAAAACTTTGGAATGGAATTTTAGATGTGGTCAGGATGGACCAAGATTGAAATGAATGGATTTTAAAGTATAAGACTGAAAGTCTGCTTTCTCTCTGTTCAAAAAGACAAATTATTCTCCAATTGTTGGTCTGCTCTTGATAAGAAAATGCAAATGGGTGTTTTTTCTCCACCTACTGAGAAAAACCAGTTTCTATATCTTGTCTTTATCAGATCTAAAATCCCTAATCCTTTTTAGGCATGCGCTTTAAACTTTCTAAGGTTTTAACAAACTTTCCCAATATTAAATCATGAACAAAGTCTTGTTGTGCTAATTAGGTTTGTTTGTTTTGTATGTTACATTTGGTTCTGGGTATTGAAGTGTTACATGTCACAGAATAACTGAGCTTCCTTGCTGGTCATACATAATGAACTCTCACATCAGATCACTAACAATGTTCACTTCCGAGGGGTTTTTTGTCACTGTCTTGAAAAATGAGTTTCATCTTCAGGGAGATTCATATAAAGGACTTTTAGGACAATACAGGTATTTATAGACTTAAGATCATAAAACTGAAATGGGTAAGATTTTCCAGAACTAAAAGCTGCATTCAAACTGAACAAGAACTAGTAACATGGGACTACATGAACTAAAAACTACTATAGTTTTGTTACTCTTGTTTTGAAACACTGCTGGTTCTCTAATGTTTGCTCTTTCAGACTAAGAAAACTTTTTCTTAAGCTATCTGTGACTTACAGAAATGCAAAAATATTCATTTGTAAACAAAGCATTCAACTTTTCTCTTTATCTGAACCCTCTGAAACTCAAAAGGTCTCAGTAGGTATTCTTTCTTACAGGGCAATCATAGTCATTTGCATAAGTTCAATAACAATCTGTTCTCCTTGTAACAGGACATCATTGAAAAATACTGGTTATTTTCCCAAGGCCTTGACTGGAATGTCATATTTGAGAGAAGTATGCATACACTCAGATATTACCAAACAGCTTTAAGGAATTAAGGTTGACTTTATGAAACATGGAGCCATAGAGCCCCTTGGGAATGTCTGATACCTTGCTTACAGTTTCCAGCAGGCTCACTGGGTGAGTAAAGAATGTCACTTCCTGGCAGGTGAAGGAACCTCAGAAGAGAAAGCCACCCAAATCTACAGGTATTACAGGAATGTCTGATGGCAAGTACTTGGCTTGACTTCTGGCCTGGGGAGGCTACTAAAAGTTCAACCTAGAGACTCCTTATAAAAGTTCCAGCAAAGCAGATTCTAAAAGATGTGTATGATCACTCAAATCTTCTTGCTGAGTTTATGTAAGTGATTAGTCCAAGTTTGTTTAAAACTGGACTTGTTTTTCAAATAAATAAGCCTTGATTTGGCTATCTTTGGAAATGAGGGCTATTTTAGAGAGAAAAAATGTTTAAATAACACCTTTGTGGAGGTGTTATTTAATCTGATTATCTTTAAATGTTTGTCGTTTGCCTAAGCTAGACAACTTGAGGTAAACTTCAGAGAAATTACCACAGTAACTCATATATAGACAATCTTCTTGCTTGTTATTCTGTGGGGGATAATAATAGGACCCCATGGCGCATGATTAAACAACTGGAAAATGAGATTGATTCCCCAACAATTGTATAACTTAATTATCACCTTGACCAATTCTGTGTGGCTGGGATAGTGCAATTCCCTAAAAGCCTGAACCATCCCCCACTCCGGAGGATTAACCAAGGACTTGTGAAGATAATGGATGACCCCGTTTTCTTTATGATTGGATTAGATGATGCATGTGGGTCTCCCCTTATCTCTTGACAAGTTTTCTCCCATTTGCCAGTGATCCTTTGTAATTAGGATATTGTTAAGGCTGGACCACTCAAAAAGGGATTCTTTTTCTTTTTTTAAAGATTTTATTTTTTTATTTGACAGACAGAGATCACAACTAGGCAGAGAGAGAGGAGGAAGTAGGTTCCCTGCCCCCCAGCAGAGAGCCCAATGCGGGCCTCAATCCCAGGACCCCAAGATCATGACCTGAGTTGAAGGCAGAGGCTTTAACCTACTGATCCAGGGCTTCTTAATAGTACCATCCCTTAGTCTTATTTATCCTAGAAGCCACCTCTATTGAGATACAGTTACAAACAAAGGCTTTAGCTAAGTGTAAAACAGCCCTCCTGGTAAAAAGAGCCTCAAAGCTCACTATGGGAGAGTTCCTGACTGTAATGACTTAACAGCAGGCCAGAGTGTCTTAGAAACCAGAGGCCCCCCAATAGATGATGGGAGGCAGACTATTAAATTACCAGGCATTGCTTAAAATAATACCTAAAACATGTCAAACTTTAAACCCCACTACCCTTATGACTGGATCTGAACATCATACTTCTATAGAGCTTAACTGTTAGAGGCCATTGATCTTGTTTATTCTAGTCAACTGCATTTAAAAGATTCCTGTAGCTATAATTCACTTCAAAATCTCCACCCTCTGTAATAAGCAGGCTTAGAGGAGACCTTGAACAGATTGGAGACTTAGAAGTGTCCCACACCTCCAAGCCCTGGGAAAAACTCTAAGGTGTATCTCCTGAGAAGCTTTAGAAAGGACCCCCTCAAACAACAGTGGACAGGGTCTCACACTATTGTTCTAACCATCCCTACTGCTGTCAAGGTCTCAGGTGTCACCTTATGGGTCTACCACTCTAGAGTAAAGAAGGCTCACCAGTCAAACAAGGAATCACACCAGTGGAAAGCCCAACCAGATCCTATGGACCCACTCCAGTTCCACCTTTGGTGAGACACCACCGAATGCTGAACACCTGTTCACCATGGTCCCTGGCTATCATTAGCGCAATATCCCTCACCTCAGGAGTCAAACTTTATACTGCTGCCCCTTCTGTTTGCATTTTTCCCAGAAACTTGTTCTTGTTTTTTATTATTGGGCAACCTTAGGAAGCTTACAATAGATTGCTAAGTTCATAGAAAACACTGTTACCAGGTGAGCCACCACCCAGATATTAGCCTTGCAGAGCCTCTGGCCCTATATAGATCATAGAGATGCCCTCTAAACTATGTGTTTAAAGGGGCATCAAAAGGGGGAATGATAAGGGGAAAACTGTAAGATGGCCGACCAAACCAGCAAGGGAATTCCAGTCCCTGTCTCAAAGCCCTTCTGGGTTCTTCTTCCCTACCCTTTTTCCCATGTGCACCAAAAGTACCAAGTATATTGAAGTAGAAGGGTCAAAATTATCCTCCCTGCTTGTCCTCAGGGCTCAGACCTTTGGAGAACAGTCTCCTTTGAGCCCACAGGTGTTAAATAAAATAAACTTCCAATCCTCCAAAGTCTCTGATTGCCGCTTGGTTCTTCTGCCAGGTTCCATAACATTGTGGGCCACTCTGGTAAATTAATGGAACCTGAGGAGGGAATCCATAGGAAATCTCTAATTTACAGCTGCCAGGCCAGGAGCATAGGGGACAGCCTGGATTTGTGATTGGCATCTGGTGTGGGGATAGTCTTGTGGGACTGATCCCTTAACCCATGGGATCCGATGCTATTTCCAGGTAGTTAGTGTCCAAATTGAGTTAAATGACAGGACACCTGGCTGGTGTCACAGAATGGCCTGGTGTGGGGAGAAAAGAAAAAAAATCATATACCAAAACCCCACACATGTAGTACCACACAGAAGTGTCAGAAACGGAAGGGCTCTGTGTAAGTAGTAAAGAAAATCTCACAGATACAAAGCTCAATTATTCTTCCCTTCAGTAGTGAAGACATCATAAAAGACTATCAGGAAAAAAATGTTAACAGTTAAGTCAACTCTGAATTTAGTCTTTGGCACACACAAAAGGATCCATAGGTCCAGGAAATATAAATAGTGGGGAAGAACATGGACTCTGGCACTGGTAACTTGAAACAGAATCCCAACTCTGGCTCTCTTTAGGTGTATAACTCTGGCCTCAGTTTCCTCATCTATCTGTCGATAATAAAAGCACAGTCTTAAAAAAAAAAAAAGTATAGGCAGTAACCTCTTTGACATCAGCCACAGCAACTTCTCTCAAGACGCCTCTCCAAAGGCAAAGGAAACAAAAGGAAAAATGCACTTTTGAAACTTCATCAAGATAAGAAGCTTCTGCACATCAAAGGAAACAGTCAACAAAACAAAGAGGCAACCCACAGAATGGGAGAGGATATTTGCAAATGACACTACAGACAAAGGGCTGATATCTAGGATCTATAAAGAACTCCTCAAAGTCAATACCCCCCCAAAAAAGATGATCACATCAAAAAAAGGGCAGGAGACATGAACAGATACTTCTCCATAGAAGACATACAAATGGCTAACAGACACATGAAACAGTGTTCATCATCATTAGCCATCAGGGAAATTCAAATCAAAACCACATTGGAATATCACCTTATACCAGTTAGAATGGCCAAAATTGGCAGGAAACAACAAGTGTTGGAGAGGCTGTGGAGAAAGGAGAACCCTCTTACACTATTGGTGGGAATGCAAGAAGCATCTACTCAAGTGCAGCCACTTTAGAAAACAGTGTGGAGATTCCTCAAAACATTAAAAATGGAGCTACCCTATGACCCTGCAATTGCACTACTGGGTATACCCCAAAGATATAGACGTAGTGAAAAGAAGGGCCACATGTATCCCAATGTTTATAGCAGCAATGGCCACAATTGCCAAACTGTGGAAAGAGCCAAGATGCCCTTCAACAGACGAATGGATCAAGAAGATATGGTCCATATATACAATGGAATATTACACCTCCATCAGAAAGGATGAATACCCAACTTTTTTGTATCAACATGCATGGGACTGGAGGAGATTATGCTGAGTGAAGTAAGCCAAGCAGAGAAAATCAAGTATCATATGGTTTCATTTGTGGAGCATAAGGAATAGCATGGAGGACATTAAGAGAAGGAAAGGAAAAGTGAATTAGGGTAAATTGGAGGGGGAGACGAACCATGAGAGACTGTGGACTCTGAGAAACAAACAGGGTTTTGGAGGGGAGAAGGGGGGGTGATGAGTGAACCTCGTGGTGGGTATTAAGGAGGGCATGTAATGCATGGAGCACTGGGTGTGGTACATAAACAGTGAATCTTAGAACACTAAAAAGTTAAAATTTGAAAAGTACATTCTTCATTAGGTTGCTGTGGGCTTAAATGTGATAATATAAAGTGTTTGAAAAGTGCCTAGCCGATAACCAGAACTGTATGTCTCTATGTCTTTGAATTTATTATTATTATTATTATTATTATTATTATTATTATTATTATTCAATTCCTTGAGGTCACAAGGGAAACTAAGGTAAATGGTGACTTGGTGGGACACCTGGGTGGCTCAATCATGAAGAGTCTGACTGCGGCTTGGGTCATGATCCCAGAAACCTGGGACTGAGCCCCATGTTGGACCCCCTGTTCAGCTGGGAGTCTGCTTCTTCCTCTCCCTGCATAGCCCCACTCCACTCATGCTCTCTCTTGCTAGCTCTCTCTTGCTCCCTCTCAAATACATAAAATATTTTTTAATGGTTATTTGGTAGGCAAATGTTCAGCTTAAATGGCACTAGTCAAAACCATGACCCTCACTGCCATGTTAGTGGCTTATAAACAAGTATCTACTCAAGTCCTCCCTGACCCCGTAATTGAACCAATACCAACAAATCCAACAGACGTGGAAGAGGATCAAAAAGCAAATCCTTTCATCATTTGCATCTCCAGATTTAGAGCTAAGAATTCTGAGATAAACAAATGGAGTGAATCTGGAAATGAAGCATCCAAGACTTCCTCCTGTGACATGAAGAGGGGGAGCAATCAAAGATCTGCCTAACAAATGACAGAGAGGCATTTTCCTCCAGACATCGAAGAAGGTAACAACTCAAAATGACCAAAACCTGCACTCCCCCAGAAAATGAATTGTCACCATTTCACACCCTCTTGATTTTAACAATTATAGGCACTGAAAGCATCACTGGTATCATTGCAAATGGGTTCATTATGGCTATAAATGCAGCTGAATGGATTAAAAATAAGACAGTTTCCACAAGTGGCAAAATCTTGTTTTCTTGCGTGTATCCAGAATAGCTCTCCAAAGCTTCATGATGCTAGAGATTACCTTCAGCTCAACACTCCCATGTTTTTATAATAAAAACTGTACATATGACATGTTCAAAGTAAGTTTCATGTTCTTAAATCATTGTAGCCTCTGGTTTGCTGCCTGGTTCAGTTTCTTCTACTTCGTGAAGATTGCTGATTTCTCCCACTTGCTTTTCCTCAAGCTGAAGTGGAGAATTTCCAGATGGATGCCCTGGCTTCTGTGGCTTTCAGTGTTTATTTCCTTGGGCTACAGTGGGCTCTTCTCTAAAGACATCTACACTGTGTATTGTAACAATTCTTCTATCCCTTCCTCCAACTCAACTAAGAAAAAATACTTAACTAAGACCAATATGGTCAACCTGGTTCTTCTCTGTAACCTGGGGATCTTCATTCCTCTGATCAAGTTCATCCTTTCAGCCACCCTGCTGATCATCTCTCTCAAGAAACACACACTACACATGAAAAGCAATGCCACTGGCTCCAGGGACCCCAGCATGAAGGCTCACATGGGGGCCATCAAAGCTACCAGCTACTTTCTCATTCTCTACATTTTCAATGCATTTGCTCTATTTCTCTATATGTCCAACATCTTTGATGTCAACAGTTCCCGGGATATTTTGTGCAGATTCATCATGGCTGCCTACCCTGCTGGACACTCTATTCTGCTGATTCAGGACAACCCTGGGTTGAGAAGAGCTTGGAAGTGGCTTCAGCCTCAAGTTCATCTTTACCTAAAAAAACAGACTCCATGAGTGATGCCCACAGAGTACAACAGCACCCAGCCCAACTAGCCCTGCCTTTCCCTCACACAGACCCCTCTCCTTCCATCTCCTTTCTTTCCCAAACCTGATCCTTTTACCTTATGTATTTTTTATATAGAAGGCTGATTTTCATTTTTCTCTTTTGCTTCATGGGCACAATCATAGTGATGTTTAACATTCTTTACCTGAGACTTCTATTTCTACCTCTCCTTGCTCCATCTAAAGCAGAGACTTACATATTAAATCTCAGGGAGAGATTTTTGAAAATACCAGTGTCCAAGCCTGACCCCTAAATTAAGTCAGAACTTTTGGTGTTGGAACTTAAAGAATTCTTTTAAGTTCTCAGGTGATTATTTTCTAAAATCTAAAACAAAAAATTTTAAGATGCTCAAACTGGCTTATAACAAGAGGAAAATTAGGACTACTTTGAAATATAAGTTTTCACCTATCAGATTAGCAAAGATCAAAAAGTTTGGTAACACACTATGTGTGATTATGGGGACCAGGCAATATCATAAGTTAATGGAAATCTTAATTGCTGCTTCCTCAAGTACAGTTTAGTAATACTTATGAAGGTATATACTTTTATTTGGCACTTTTACTTGGGGGAATTTATCTTATATTTCAGTACATAAAAATTGACAAGTACCAGTTATTTATTGCAATATTTTGCATCTAAGATGGTCATATTTATTATTAAATGGAGCCAAATTGAGGGTAGTAACTAATGTTGAATCACCAATCTTCAATCTATGATAAAAACTTATTCTACTGTGGAGGACAGTAGGAGAAGGAAAAGAAATGTGAATTGGGGTAAATCAGGTCCGGAAATGAAATGAGAGACTTTGAACTCAGAGGTAAACTGGGGGTCTTGGAAGGGAGCGGGTGGGGGAAAGGGTAAACCTAGTGGTGGGTATTGAGGGCACGTATTGCATGGAGCACTGGGTGTAGGGCATAAACAATGAATCTTGGAACATTGAAAAAATAAAATAATGTAATTAAAAAAAAACCTTATTCTACTTTCCCTTCCTATCTGTAAATAACTGGATTGAATTCGTCCTGAAATAGAGACACTGTTTCTTTTTCTTTTCAAGAAGATGCAGAGACTCAGGGCACCTGGGTGTCTTAGTCATTAAGTGTCTGCCTTCAGCTCAGGTCATGATCCCAGAGTCACAGGATCGAGTCCTGCATCAGGCTCCCTGCTCATCCAGAAGCCTGCTTCTCCCTCTCTCACTCCCCTTGCTTGTGTTCCCTCTCTAGCTGTGTTTCTCTGTGTCAAGTAAATAAATAAAATCTTTTAAAAAATAGTAAAGTACACACTTCCACCCTAATTCACTCTAAACAAAATCAGCATACTCACAATGAGGAAGAGGGAAAAATGATCATGGCTTAAGCAATTAGTATCAAATGTTCCATTTGGTTAAAATTGTATAAGACCAACTTGGGGCCTATAAATCAAAAGACCATGTCTTAGTAGCATTCATAAAATTTTCTATTTTTTTTTTTTAAGATTTTACTTATTTGACAGAGAGAAACAGCCAGAGAGGGAACACAAGCAGTGGGAATGAGAGAGGGAGAAGCAGGTTTCCCACCGAGCAGGTAGCCCAAAGTGGGGCTGGATCCCGAGACTCCGGGATCATGACCTGAGCTAAAGGCAGAGGCTTAATCACTGAGCCACGCAGGCGCCTCTCTATTTTTAAAAAATAATTTCTTCCTCTTCATTTTCTCTAAATTTGATCCCTGAAAATCCTTTTGGTCAGATTTTATGCCTCCCAGATTAAACATGTGTCTTTTATCTTTTCTTTTATCTGTTTCATCATTGATTTATGCTCAACATTCAGAGATATTATCTTGAATTCATCTCAATTTTACTGAAATCAGGTATTAACTGAATGTAATTTTAAATCATATTTTTAATTTCTAAGTTTCTTCTTGGCACACCTGGATGACTTGGTTGGTTAAGCATCTGACTCTTGGTTTTGGCTCAGGTCATGATCTCAGGGCCCTGGGACTGGGCCCCACATCAGGCTCCCTGCTCATTAGGTAATCTGCTTGTCTCCCTCTCTCTTTGCACCTCCCCCTCACTCATATGCATGTACTCTTTCTAAAATAAACAGTCTTTAAATAAAGTAAAATAAAAGTTTCTTGTTCTTTATTTCTTTTTAATAGCATCTTTTTATTTTATGGATGCAGTATCTTCTCTACCTTCTCTGAGGATAAAAGTTCAAATTTTTTAAGTGCTTTTTGATCTTTGTTTCTTCAGGAGTCATTTATTTTGCATATTTATCTTGCTCTTTCTCTTTTAGGCTGTGAATTTTGCTATTTCTGATAATCCTTGATTACTAATTCATGAAGGAAAATGAAAGACTGCTTTGCATAAGTAAAATTTATTTCCCAGAAGGACATTCTTTTGAATGAAAAGGCTGATTGGACCTCTGTTCTGCAACTGGGCCATTCAGTTCATTCAGGATTAGCATCTGATGGTTTTTTGGGGGGTTTTTTAGGTTTGGGTGGGTAAAAAAATCAGACATTAGCCTAGAAATCTAAAATGTCACAATAAGAAAGAATTTACTTTCTGCAAACAATTGCACTGGAAGCCCTAGTTCTTCCTTGGAAATGTGTTCAATTTCTCTAAAATATAATTGTCAATATGGGGCTGCCAATGGTTCTGTGTACAGTGGTGGGAAAGGGTTGGAAGGAGACAATGAAGCAGCTACACGACAGATAGAATTATAGCAATGACTGGTTTTACACCCTGCCTCACTCCTACTAGCCAAAGCTAAGAAACACATCAAGGGACCTCAAGGCTTTCAGCAACCTGATCAGCCATGACATTCCCAGAGGTCCGCCATGCACATATTCTGAGCATCCTCTATGTCACTTCATCCACAATATGTTTTCATGGATGGTCCATATCCAAGAGATGGGATGAAATTTCTGGTCTGGCCTTGACCATTCCCACTCCTCTCTCTTTATTATTATGGGATTATTTTTTTCTCAACAGTGTCTCAGAAGAACAGGAAGTTAAATACATTTGTTCGATCTAATATTTAAAATCAGAAACCTTATACATATATTTTTTTATTACACAATTTCTTCTAAGCCTATTTTAGAAGTTCAGTTTTTGGTGTTCACAATGTTTTATCATGGACAATCTTGAATTGCCCAAATCTTACTTTAGGGTCATAAAAATTCCTCAAACTAGTTTTCTACAGGAAATTTTTAAACTAGAACATTAACTCTGTTGATAACAGGATTATCTTATTTTTATTTTATGCTAGAGTTTTTCTCACCTGTTAAGAGTCCTGCTAATTTTATTGTGTGACTGATCCTTTGGGAAAGTTTATCAGTTGATTAAACAGTGGCAGCACCCAATTTCTTTTCTTATTGATTTCATGGAAATTTTCCAGAAAGCTTAAATTGGTGAACGCTGATTATTGGGCTAGAAATGAGAGATTTTCATCAATAAGTTAAGTGGTCAGTAAACTTAAAATAAAGGAAAACATCTATATGAACTTTTCTGCATGCACTCCACACAGCTGTGTGCATGTCCTCACCAATATCTTGGGAATTTTCTCATAAGAGCCTAAGAACAAACACAGATAAGATAAAAGCAGGATTTAGTCTAACCCGGCCAACTCTAACTTGACTGCCAAGTAGATAAAAAGACATGGTAGCCGATTCCCTAGGAAGCCTTGCACCTGTATCACCATGGAGACACTACTCTGACCATCAAGTAATGGGATTCTATACAACAGACATAGCTGAACATGAAGATGGAGCTGCTAGCACCAAGAGAGTGAGCAAGAAAAGGATCCATGCTGAACACAGGTGTCACAATGAGAGGAAAGGGGCTTGTAGGCAGTGACTGTATATAGGAAAGACATGGTTGGTGACGGGTCATTTGGCTTGGAGACCAACCCAAACCACCTTCCTTCCACATTTAAGGAGCAGCCAGGCTCAAAGCAGGAGAGAAAATCTTGAATGGGCTGAGTGTAACATGAAATGAGTGAGTTTAACCAGAATTATATTTTCATCCACCAGGTGGATTGGGGGAAGGGAGGGCCATGGAGTGATTAAACTAATTACTTTTATTTATTATTTAATTTTTTTTAAATTTATTTGACAGAGAGAGCAAGCATGAATAGGGAGAATGGCAGGCAGAGGGAGAGGGAGAAGCAGCCTCCCTGCAGAGAAGGAAAAGCCCAATGTGGAGCTCAATCCTAGGACCCCAGGATCATGAGCTGAGCCAAAGGCAGTCACTTAACCAACTGAGCTACCCAGGCACCCTAAATTGATAACTTTTAAAATTCATACCCTCAATTTGCAAAGTTTAAAATTCATTCCTACTTTATGTGGGAGTTCACCTGGGATTTTGAAATATCCACACAGAGCATATAACTGCACATAAGCCAATTCTAACCCTGGACTGGAATTTGGAGTATGAAAGCATCTCCGGGCAAGGCCCAGCACCAGCAAACAGAAGAGACTAGAGACTGAGAGATGGTGAGAACAGAGGAAATGGGATCTTGAAAGGGCAGAATAAAAACTGACTCCATCTTGTGTGTTGTGTACCCTATCTTGTGTAAATCCCCAGCTTGACTCCTCCCAGAATAACTGCATATAAATATTGCCCAACCCTGGCCTAGCCTGCCTTACAAAACTGAAGCTTGGCCAAATCAGGATAAGCCACTGACATCAACCCGCCTATTGCCACACACCCCCAATAAAACTGCTGTGCTTTGGAAAAATCGCTCTCTTTCTCTGCATCATGTCCCTGCGTCGTCGTCAGTGAG
Organism: Spilogale gracilis; assembly: GCA_004023965.1. NCBI lineage: Eukaryota > Metazoa > Chordata > Mammalia > Carnivora > Mephitidae > Spilogale > Spilogale gracilis. Next base: position 7,768 of record PITA01021054.1, on the reverse strand, counting down.
TGTGGGAGATTGAGCTTGAGCTAGCTCAAATAAAGGCTCTTTGTTCTTGCATCAGACTCAGCTCCCTGGTGGTCTTTGGGGATCTCGAAATCTGGGCTTATCACTCTCAGGCGCCACCACTGATGACAGAAACAGGGATGAATTCTGATGAGACTGACTTTAAGAGAGAAGAGCAGAATGCTTCAAATTCCCAGGAAGATCTGAAATGTACTTTTCTATCTCTCCCTGCATGTGCTCCCTGAACAAGCCCCTCCATTCTCATTGTTCAAGTGCCAAAAAGTCAGTGTCTTCCAAATTTGTACCTGTCCCTATCACACTCCTGAACCCCAAGCCCTCTCTATCCCAGATTCCCCTCTCCTTATCCCCTTTCTGGTCCAAATTTTTGCTAAACTAATGACTCTGTCTCTAACTATTCTCTGCCTTACAAATGAAAGCTCTTTCAGTTTTAAGAATTATTATGGACTGGCATTTCTAGCTGAGATTAAAAATAACCCTCACCAGGCTGCCTATAAGATGTGATTTCCTGAGAACCTGCAGGCCTTGGGAATGCAAATCAGAAAAGGATCGAATTGCCACCAACACTTACCAGAGAAAACTGCCCTTTGCATCTTCACTCCAGATCCTGGATGGCTACAGATAAATCACTGGCTCATTCAAACCAGAACCAGGCACAAATTGAAAGCCCTGGTGGAGGTGGATTTCAAAGGAAGAGTGAAAAGGACACAGCTCTGGAAATTGGGACTGATGAGTCCCTGTCACTGCCAAAATAGAAGCCTGGGCAGTGCGTTCCTAAGGCTGACCCTGAATGTTACGGACAGCATTCCTTCAGCTTAGTGAATGCGGTTTCCACCTGCTGGCCCTCCTGCCACATCCAAAAATAAGTTCCTACACTTTTGTTAACTACACTCTTTCTAAGCTCATCCTTGCAAGTGGCCTGGATACATTTCAGGCCTGGAGCAAAAAGAGAAGTGATTTACTGGAAACATGGCAATATCATGTGCTGGGGACGGCGTGATCCGCCCCTCCCGCCATGCCGCAAGCCACCAGAAACTTTGGTGGAGGTACCCGTGAATGTGGATAAAAGTCCCTCTGGGCTTTCCCCACCAAGAACCTGGAAAGCCACGTACCTTGTGGGCCAGGGCAATATGTCCTTTGTGTCCCTGGGACGTGCACTTGGGCAAGCACTCCTCCAAGGCACGGAGAGCCATGATCCTCCCTCAAAGTGAAAGAGCTCTGCAAAGTTGTGATCATCAACACCAAAAAATATTTGTTTCCATTGTTTCTTGTCTGCTTAACTACCATGAATTCTTTGACACTATTTCTTCTTACTTCACTTATAATCAAGTAAATGCTTTTGTTTCTACTTACCATCATTAAAAATAGCTTAATCTTAAATATCCTGCAGCTGTGTGGAGGAGATTGTCAGGGCTTTTAAATGGTTAAGTAAAGGGCTTAATATAAGAAATAATAAGAAACTAACAAAGACATTGCCACTCACACAAAGGATCCATAAATAAGAGTTCTGTACCCAGTCATGGAAAACAGGCTTGAGCAAATGCTTTTACCTTTGCAAAAGAAGTTATCTTTCTCCTTGATGCGAGAGACCAACTTTTGGTCATTGTAGTAATAATGTAGCTAAAACTTTGTACACAACTCATTTAAGCCTTTTAACTGCCTTCTTGTTTGTAAGACCTGCTTAAAAAACACCATATCATTAGCCTGCCCTTTATCGTCTAGGCACCAAATGTAAGAAACTGTAAAAAACCTTACTGAATAACATGTCCTTGGTTTGGTTTAGGGAGTTAACTCTGAACTGTAGATAGGTGCACCCGCAAAAACATGTTTCAACAATTCAAAGCACTCTAACAAAGACACTGTGTAATCAAAAATCACTTTGTTAAACTTTAACCTAACTGCATCCCCCAACCTCCTCACTCTGGAATAATAAAAAACTGGGACCCTTGACAGTCAAGACAGACAAAAGCAGAGGTAGAAGCAGAGAAACAGAAGCAGAGACAGAAGCAGATACAGAAGCAGAGACAAAAGCAGAGAGCAACAGAGACAGAAGAAGAGGCCAGAGACCAGAGCCCAGAGGCCAGAACCCAGAGCCTGAGAGCCTGAGAGCCAGAGAGCCTGAGAGCCAGAGAACCTGCGAAGCGAGAGCCTGTGAAGCCAGAGCCAGAGCCAGAGCCAGAGCCAGAGCCAGAGCCACAGCCTGCTTAATAGGTCTCTCCTGACTGGCCTCGGGTCTGTCAGCTTGCATCATATCTCCATGTCTGTGTCATTACTTCACCTGCCAGACATCCCGTGGTTTGGGACCCACATCTCTGCTGAGGCTGGTCCCCAATAATCATGTGATAGTAATACCTACCATGGGCACAAAGTAGAAACAAGCATCCAGTTTTATCTTGCTTAGGAAACAGATTTTAATGAAATCACTTCTCTCCACATGCCTGAATATGGTAATTCCCTTCCCATTAACCTTTATCTGGCTCCCTAAATATCACATTATATCATAAAATATCAATTAAAGGATTAAAACCTGCTTCTCTTAAGATTTTAATGTCTCAAATTCTGGTTCAAAAGGAATGTGTGACCTCTGTTCTGCTGATTCTCTGGCCTCTATTAAACCTTCCCTGCTTAGCAATGCCACATAGGTTGTCTGTATTGGTCTTGAATAAACTATGCTTTGCTGCAGAGCACATGACCCTAATGTCTCTGTTTTTTTAGGGAACACACTGAAGTAGTTAGGGATGAAGAGGCATCATATTTGCAGCTTCCTCTCAAACAGTTCAGAAAAAAATTAATCTGTATGTCTATATATTTAGAGAGACAAAAAGAAGTGATGCAGTAAAATGCAGTAAAATATTTGGGCACTCTGGGTAAAGGGTATGCAGGAATCCTTTGTGCTCTCTTACATTTTTTCTAGAAACCTGAAATGAAGTAAAATAAAAGTCAAAAGAAAGAAAAATTATCTTAGCAGCACAGTGAGCTTTAAAGGAAATAGTATCTATGAAAATATGCTCCATAAAGTACCACGTAAATGTTTTTTAACTAAAAGTTATACTATTTAAGGTATCCACTTAAATTCATTTTCCTTAAAAATTAAAAGAAAAGTTTCAATGGCTTAAGAAAACACACATTTATTCCTTGCACATTCAAAATCCTCTGCAGGCCCAAGCACTCCGAGGGTAGCTGTCCCCCACACAACGTTTCAGGGATCCAGTCTGCACAGAGCGAGTGAGCCACCATCACAAACAAGGCTCCAGGGGTCACCTCAGCAGATGAAACTTGTGGAGTTGTCCCACTTGCTCCTCAGTGCCATAGAGAGGATGTCACATATCTCCTTCCACTCACAGCCCACTGGCCAGAGCTTACCATACAGCCCCAGCTGGCTGGGAGCAGGCAGGAAATACAGGGAATGTCATGTGAGATTTGTGGAGCGTTCTCATCTCAGCTCCAAGATTTCCTTGAGCTCCCATTTTCTGCTGAACAAAAATCACTCTCTTTCTCAAAAAATGTGAAGAAGAATGGGGCTGAGTGTGACTGCTAAATAGAGTGAAGTAACCCCAAAAAACTCACAAAAAATGTGGAGGAAAAAAGGTACATATCATAGTTTATTCCCTTCTCTCTCTTTATATCAGCTTTCCAGTGCTAGACTCCCTCTCTGACTACCAGTCACAGAGAGGAGGTGGCTTAGCATTCTTCAGGGATCACCCAGACTATGTCACCCTTCCTCAGAAATGCAGTGGCTTACACTTGTCAAGATAGAAAACGTCCTCTTGCTCATGGGGATCAAAGATTGGGGTCTTGATTGGAGAACAAATGAAGATAGCATTAAGGACCAAGAAAGGCAAATAGTAAAGAAGCAGCATTTAAGCATTTTTAAAATCCACAAATTTTGAGCAATATTATACCTAGATTCTTTACATTTAATATTTTGAGCACATTATACCTAGATTCTTTACATTTAATATTCACAGAATCTCTTATTTATACCTGTCCAAGTTCCAGCCACCTTAAAACAGACACATATGAAAATCATAGTACAGAACCAAAGGTATTTGTGAAACGAGAGCAAAGCAATCCCTTCTGGAGATCACAGGATATAGACAAACCCACCCCTCAAAAAAACCAAGTGCAGAGACAAGACTAATAATGCCCAGCCTACAGACAGGGGAGAACAAGGCTCCAGGGGGATGATAAAGAAAGTGACCTTAAGGCAGGGCAGTAAATGAAGCAAGCACAGGCTCCTTGGGTTTAACTGTGTTTATGCCCCCAGAGACAGGTGTTTTGGCAGCTCTTGGGGAAGATCTGCATTACCAGGGTCCAGGAGTTCACAGGTCATGACAGCATTTCTCAGCCTCACTCTCAGAATAAGAACAGCTCGATTCCCCCCACCACACACCTTAAAGATCTGGCGCCAAGGTAGCCTCCTTGCTTTTTCTGTCATAACTCAAAGGTTTAGAGTTCCCTGCACAGAGCTAACCTTCTCCATAATCTTCTGTGCCACTTCTAGAAGCAAATTCATGTGACAGAGCATGGAAGCACACACATAGAAAGGCAAGTCTTTATTTCCTCCCTCCTTCTGTCCTTCCATCTACCTTTCCCTCCATTTTCTCATCCCTCTCTCCTTTCTCTCCCTCTTCCCTTTCAGATTTCTTCCCTTCCCTCCTTTCTTCTTTCTCTTCTTCCCTTTTTCCCTTTCTTCCTCCCTCCCTTTCTTCCAATTTTCCTTCCTCCTACCTTTCTACTTTCCTTCCTTCTCTCCTTCCTTCAACAAATTACTTATGAAGAACCTTACATATAGTCAGAAACAATCTCTTTAATTTAGAAAATGAGTCTTTACTACACTCAACTTAAAAGTGAAAGGCACCTGTACCCAGGTAGATTGCTACAAATACATGGAGACAGAATCCAGCTTCAGTTGGATACTTCTGCCCATCTACCTAAGGAAAAAGAGGAAAAATCCAGGGTCTTCTTGTTGACAGACAATCCTGGGTAAGACTCTGGGCATGAAGACAGCATGAGGGAAGCACATAAGCAGCATCCTACTTCCAAGATGTGCAGTGCACCTGGAGCAGGTTTAAAAGTTCATTCCTATTTAGCATCTAGAGAAAGGTGAATTCTGCTTAAGGCGCTGCCTCCTCCCCATCTCTCCCCATGTCAGTCTTGAGTGTGGCTCCTCTCTCTGGACCTGCAGCTCTTTGTAGGGGTGGGCCCTCTTCTCTTGCTTCATAGCTCCCTGAGATCCTATACTGACATGCAAGACACAAAGTACCCATTTGCATTATTGAATTACCCTCATTACCGACTCCACTTTATCTTGACTAGTCTGCTCCACTGAGACACATCAATGACTCTTTTCCTGCACAAAACACACATCCAGGGGCACCTGAGTGGCTCAGTCGGTTAAGTGTCCCACTCTTGGTTTCAGCTCAGGTCATGATCTCAGGGTCTTGAGATCAAGCCCTGCATCAGATTCTGAGCTGAGTGTGGAGCCTGCTTGAAATTCATTCTATCTCCTTCTGCCCCTCTCTCCACTCTTGCATGGACACTTATTCACTCTCTCTCTCTAAAATAAATAAATAAATCTTAAACACAAACACACATACATACAATTTTGGTGTTCCATAATCTCTCCCCCCAAATTTTTCTTCACTCCCTTGATAATGTCATTTCTGTATTCTTTAAATGGTCATTATAATTATATATAAATAAACCATATACAATACAAAATTAGAGGTAATTTTTGTTTTAGCTGATTGCCACTTGAAGTTTTGAATCTTTGTGCATGGCCTGCTCCACTGTATTTCCGTGTCTCAGGAGAGAAGGAGAAGGCTCATCCAGCCAGGAGGGGAGAAACCTGGGTTTGGATATTTAATTGCTGTCCTCAAGAAACCTATGAAAGTTTTCCAGTTATAGTTTTAGGATTCAGGCAGGCCTTACACTGACACACTGGGAAGCACTTTAAAGTCTGACTCAGAGCCACAGAGCTACAAGCTGTATCCCTTGGGGGACAATATGCCCCAGCTTCTCCTGCCAGCAGATCTGAAACACTGTCTGCTTGCTCTTACCCACAGGAATGTTGGTAGTCATCAGCCCAGGTCTGTCTTCCTTTATCCCACTCTTTTCTCTCCTTCCTCTACATCTCTCCTCAAATTGCCTCAAAGGAAGAGCAAGATCATCCAACATTCCTGGGAGAATCATGGGTTTCCCAAAGCCCTGACATCTTTTGGCCTCAGGGTACAGACACATTCAACACTCTGCCACCTCTCCCTTTCTGAGGAGAGGGTCTTCTCAATCATGGGGTGATGCAGAATTCTGAAATCCTCTCCCCCAAACCCCTCTTGTACCAGGTTTATTCAATGAGCTGGATTCTATGACAGATTATGACCAGTGACCTTTTTCTCTCCCCATCACTGCCTTCAGTTTTACTGATTAATAGCCTCTTTTCTAGCCATGAGTAACCTTCCAGGTAGAGCCTGTGGCTTTCCAGACAAGCGGGGAATTAAAATAGCATAATTTTTCCATTTAAAAAAAAAATGTTACATCCCACTGTAATCAAAACCATTATCTCCCAAATAATCTCAAGGTCTCTTCCCTGTTAGACCTAAGCACACCTTTGCATTCGGTTCAGGGACAGGGAGCGGTAGGGTGAGATCTCTTTTTCTCACCTTCTTTTCCCACTTGCTCAGCTGCTTCCAGCTCCTGGGAGGAGGCAGAGGGAGAAGGAAGTAGAAAGCCAGGGTCTTACTTAACTAGTCCTGGTACATCTGGCCACTCAGTGTCCTCTGGTTGGCATGAGCCCAAATACTAACTGTGGTACACAGAATGCCTTCCCCAAAGATGTCCACATCCTTATCTATGAAACCTATGAATACATTACCTTCCATGGTAAAAAGGGACTTGGCATATGTGATGAAGTTCAGAAGTTCTGGATGAGAAGATGAATCTGGACTATCCAGGTGGGCCCAATGGAATCAAAGGGTCTTTATCAGAGGGAAGCAGGAGAGTAAGAGTCAGAGAAGATGTGATACCATTGCTGGCTGGGAGTGGGGAGTCAGGAATGACAGCAGCATTGAAAAGCTGGCAAGGAAAGGAATTCTCCAACCAGAGTTCCCAGAAGGCCTGCTGACACCCTGATATTAGCCCAGTAAGACCTGAGTTGTACTTCTGACCCCCGGAACTGTGACATTAGAAATGTGTTGTTTTAAACCATTAATTTTTTGGTAATCTATTATGGCAGCAATAGGACACTAATAGGCGACATGTGGCTCTTTGTGGAGTTTCTTTGTGGGGTTCCTTCTCAACCAGGAAGCATTTTTGACGGCCCCTTCTCCATGGAACATTTGATAGCGTCTGGAGATATTTTAGATATTACGACTGGGGAGAATTTCAATAGCATCTAGTGGGTAGAGGCCAGAGATGCCAACTATTCTACAATGCCCAGGATGGGTTCCTACAACAAATAAGTATCAGATCCAAAATGTCAATAGTGTTAAGGTTGAAAATCCTGATCTAAAGCAAGCAACAAACTCTTCAGCCTCTTGTATTCTCTCTCCTGACCAACAGACAGCATCTCCCCCACTTCCAAGAGGGTCTTTTCAATATAGCTTGAGCCATGATTCACTTTTATATTCACACCAGCAATGTATAAGGGTTCCAATTTATCCAAATCTTGTCAACAATTGTAATTGTCTTTAGTTTTCCCATCCTAGTGGGTTTGACAAGGTATCTCATTGTACTTTGATTTGAATTTCCCTAA
>PITA01021053.1:0-33543 GCA_004023965.1 Spilogale gracilis | reverse complement strand
TCTCCCTTTTCTTTTGGATGAGTTTGGCCAATGGTTTATCGATCTTATTGATTCTTTCAAAGAACCAGCTTCTAGTTTCGTTGATGCGTTCTACTGTATCTCTAGTTTCTGATTCATTCATCTCTGCTCTAATCCTTATTATTTCCCACCTTGTGTGGGGGGTTGGTTTAATTTTTTGTTGATTTTCCAGTTCTTTAAGATGTAATGAGAGTTGGTGTATTTGGGATTTTTCAATTTTTTTGAGTGAGGCTTGGATGGCTATGAATTTCCCCCTTAGGACGGCCTTTGCTGTATCCCATAGGTTTGGATCGATGTATCTTCATTCTCATTGGTTTCCAGGAAGTGTTTCAGTTCTTCTTTAATTTCTTGGTTGATCCACATATTCCTGAGTAGGCTTGTCTTTAGCTTCCAAGTGTTTGATTTTCTCCTGAACTTTTTATGATGATTGAGTTCCAGTTTCACGGCATTGTGGTCAGAGAATATGCAGGGAATAATTTCAATCTTCTGGTATCGGTTGAGCCCCGATTTGTGACCTATTATGTGGTCTATTCTGGAGAAAGTTCCATGTGCACTTGAGAAGAATGAGTATTCTGCTGTTATAGGATGAAATGTTCTGAATATATCTATAAGATCCAGCTGGTCCAATGTGTCATTCAAGGTTCTTGATTCTTTGCTGATTTTCTGTTTAGATGATCTGTCCATTGCTGAAAGTGGTGTGTTAAGATCTCCTACGATTAGTGTATTAGCATCAATATGATTCTTTAATAATATATAATATTCTTTAATAATATAAAACTCTTTAATAATTTGGCTATTGTTGATAATGCTGTTATTAATATCATGACCTGAGCCGAAGGCATATATTTAATGACTGAGCCATCCAAGAGCCCCTTGAATTAGTATTTTTGTATTCTTTGGGTAAATAGTGTAATTGCTGGATTGTTGGATACTTCTATTTTTAACTTTCTGAGGAATGTCCATACTGTTTTCCAGAGTGGCTGCACCAGTTTGCCCTCCCACCGTTAATGTAAGAGAGTTCCCCTTTCTCCATATCCTCACCAACACCTGTTGTTTCCCATGTTAATTTTAGCCATTCTGATTGGTTTTAGGTGATATATCATCATTGTATTGGTTTGTATTTCCCTGATAATGAGTTATGTTGAGCATTTTTCCGTGTGTCTGTTGGCCATCTGTATGTCTTTGTAAAAATGTCTATTCATGTCATCTGCCCATCTTCCAGTCGGCCCTGGATTATTTGTTTTTGGGGTGTTGAATTTAATAAGTTCTTTAAATAATTTGGATACCAACCCTTTATCAGATATGTCATCTGTAAATATATTCTCCCATTCTATAGGGTGCCTTTTAGTTTTGTGGATTGTTTTCCTTTGCTGTGCAGAAGCTTTTTATTTTGATGTAGTCTCAATAGTTTATTTTTATTTTTGTTTCCCTTGCCTTAGAAGACATGTGTAGTAAGAAGTTTGCTGTAGTTGATGTGAAAAAGTTTACTGTCTGTGTTCTCCTCTAGGATTTTAATGGTTTCCTGTCTCCGACTTAGGTCTTTCATCCATTTTGCATTTGTGTGTGGTGTAAGGAAATGGTCCAGTTTCATTCTTTTGAATGTTGCTATCCAGTTTTCCCAACACCATTTATTGAAACACTGTCTTTTTTCCATTGGATATTCTTTCCTGATTTGTCAAAGATGAATTGACCATATAGTTGTGGGTTCATTTCTGCATTTTCTGTTCTGTTCTATTGATCTATGTGTCCATTTTTATGCTAGTACTATACTGTCTTGATCACTACAGCTTTGTTACACAATTTGTAGTCTGGAATTGTGATGCCTCCAGCTTTGCTTTGCTTTTTCAAAATTACCTTGGCTATTTGGGATCTTTTGTGGTTCCATGCAGATTTGGGGATTGTTTGTTCTAGCTCTCTGAAAAATGTTATTGGTGTTTTGATAGGGATTGCATTAATATGTAGATTGCTTTAGGTAATATAGATATTTTAGCAATATTTTTTCTTCCATCCTTGAGCATGAAATGTTTTTCCATTTCTTGGTGTAATCTTCAGTTTCTTTCATAAGTGTTCTATACTTCTCAGAGTACAGATCTTTTTCCCTTTGCCTTTTTTATTACGTTTATTCCTAGGTATCTTATGGTTTTATGTGCAGTTGTAAATGGGATTTATTTCTTGGTTTTTCTTTCTGCTGCTTCATTATTGGTGTTTAGAATGCAACAGATTCCTGTATATTGATTTTGTATCCTGTGACTTATTGAATTCACGTATCAGTTATAACAGGTTTTGGGTGGAGTCTTTTGGATTTTTTATATAGAGTATCATGTCACCTGCAAATAGTGAAAGCATGAATTCTTCCTTGCCAATTTGGATCTCTTTTATTTCTTTGTGTGGTCTGATCACTATGGCTAGAACTTCTGGTAGTATGTTAAATAATACTGGTGAGATGGGACATCCCTGTCTTGTTCCTGACCATAGAGGAAAAGCTCTCAGTTTTTCCCCACTGAGGATTATATCAGCTGTGGGGTTTTTGTATCTGGTCTTTATGATGTGTATAACATATTGAGGTATGCTCCTTTTATCCATGCTTTGTTGAGGGTTTTTTTTTTTATCATGAATGGATGTTGTACTTTGTCAAATACTTTGTCAACTACATTGTTGAAAAGATCATGTGTTTCTTATCCTTTCTGTTATTAATGTGGTGATTCACATTGATTGATTTGTGAATATTGAACCACCCTTGCAGTCCAGGAATAAGCCCCATTTGATTTTGGTGAATGAATCTTTTGAGGTACTGTTGGATTTGGTTTGCTAGTATTTTATTGAGAATTTTTGCATCCATGTTCATTAGGCATATTGGCCTGTAGTTCTCTTTTTAGTGGAGTTTCTATCTGATTTTGGTATCAGGTTAATGCTGACCTCACAGAATGAACTTGGATGGCTTGCAATCCCTCACCAAGACTTTTTTTAAAATAACTTATTTTATTTAAATTTAACTAGTTAACATATATTGTATCATTAGTATTAATTGTAGCATCCAATAATTCATCAGTTACATATAACACCCAATGCTCATTACATTACAGGCCCTCCTTAATACCTATTGCTCAGTTATCCCATTCCCCTACCCACTTCCCTTCCAGCAACCCTCAGTTTATTTCTTATAGTTAAGAGTCTCTTATGGTTTGTCTCCCCCCTGAGCAAGACTTTTAAAATGATGATCTCTTTACATTCTTGATGACCACTATGGAAGAGAGAGGATTCCACAGGGCACATTATCAGATCCTGCTCTGCACTGGCCACTCTGGAAGGAATTTCACATTGAAGCTGTTCATGACTGAAGGAAACTGGAGACCTCTGACGCCTCAAGAATCTACAAGAAAAAAAAATCTAGCCATACTGAAGCTTGTAAGGGTTAATTTCTTGCCACAGACCTGCCGTCCATTTAAGGCATAATGTCATGGACATTCTGGTTGGGAAGCTCTGTCTGTATCATTTCCTCTCAGCCTTGTTCCTCCTCAGCATACCTGAGGGATGTGTCAGTAACACCTTGACTCATAATGGCATATCTTTGAAAAATCCAGAGTAATTCTGTTACATTCCCCAGAGAGACATTCTCTAAACTTCCCTTTCTACTTAAGAATAAGTATTCTACACCCTATATCTTATAAATTTTACCCACTCTACTGACTGTAACAATCACATCTATGGATGATGTTCTCACCCACATGTGCAGCTCCAACCTCTCTCTTGGGCTATCCCACATTCCTGCTTCCTGAATTTCATTATCATGTACATGTTTTGCCAACATTTTATAGTTAGTATGTTTCAAACTGAACATAGTAAGTTTTAGGCACTCATCTAGTATGTTGTAGTAAAACTATACTTTTTTATTATGTTCAGTTAGCCACTGTATAGTATGTCATTAGTATTTGATGTAGTATTCAGTGATCCATTAGTTACATATAACACTCAGTGCTCATCACAACACACGCCCTCCTTAATACTCATCACCTTTCAAGGAGATCTTCCTATTGCCAGTTAGGGGTTTTTTTTGTTTGTTTGTTTTGTTTTTTTTTAAGATTTTATTTATTTGACAGAGAGAAACACAGCCAGAGAGGGAACACAAGCAAGGGGAGTGAGAGAGGGAGAAGCAGGCTTCCCGCTGAGCAGGGAGCCTGATGTGGGACTCAATCCCGGGTCTCCGGGATCATGACCTGAGCCGAAGGCAGTCGCTTAACCGACTGAGCCACCCAGGCGCCCCAAGTTAGGGTTCCCCCCCCCATCTTACACATTTCTATAAGAGTAAACTTCCAAAAATAGCCCTCTGCACTTTCTTGGGGTACTTGTGACTTGCTACTTCACACTGTGACTATGTTTGAACCTGCATTATTGCCCTTCCTCATCTATAATTTCTTTGAGGGAAAATTATACCATAAGTTTCTGTGCCTGCTGCAACAAATTACCAGAAAGTTCGTGGCTCAACACAACTTAAAACAACTCTGAAATTCTCTCACAGTCATGGAGGCTAGAAGTCTGAAATCAAAGTGTTAGCAAGACCACACTCCCTCTGGCAGCTCTAGGGAGGAACCCTCCCTTGACCTTCCTGACTTCTGGTGGCAGCTGGTGATCCTTGGCTACTGGCCACATCACTCCAGGGTCTGCTCCATCTTCACATTACTTTCTCCTCTCTATGTCTGTCTTCTTGTCCTCTTATTTCTTTTTTTTCTTTTTCTTTTTGATTATTTATTTATTTTAAGAGAAAGAGTGTGACAAAGCACAAGCAGGGGGGAGTGGCAGAAGGAGAGGGAGAAGCAGGCTCCCTGCTGAGCAAGGAGCCTGATATAGGGCTCAATCCCAGGACCCTGGGATCATGACCTGAACCAAAGACAGATGCTTAACCAATTGAGCCACCCAGGTGCCCGTTTCATCTCTTTCTTACAAGGTTACATGTGATGGCATTTAGTATCCAGATAAGCCAGCATAACCTCCCTGTCTCAAGATCTTTAACTTAATCTCATCTGCAAAGACCTTCTTTCCAAATAAGGTAATACTCACAGGTTCCAGAGACTAGGACTTTGACATCTTTTGGGAAGTCATTTTTTGATCTACCACAACATCGTAGAGTAAGTGTTCTTGAGTCATGAGTAATATTTTCAAGTTGGAATATTTTGGTTTACCTCAATATTGGTGAAATAGAGAGAACTAGTGCTAAATCAACGTGTGCAAAGCAAAGTTCATACCTAATTAAATGTTCTGTTCAGTAACTAGCACAAAGATATAGTATTGGACAAACCAGCCAGGTACTACCTATATGCTCAGAGCAGAACCAAACCAGACCTGCTTCTTTCAGTGTAGTGGATCTGCATTACCCCAAGATCAGGACATACTCATCCCATAACCCCAAGGGCCATCCTTCTCAGTTACAGTGAAGCAAAATTCATGACACATTTAACACTAATCAATTCTAACAAATGCAGGGAATGTTCTGATTTTGCTTCATTTTGTTTTTAAACATTTTTAAATCATGTCTCTCAAAAACATTGATTTATTCAATTCACCACATAGTTATAGAGTGCTTAGCACTATGACAGATTAAATGGGCAGACAAAAGTGAATTATGTACATATGTAATTTAAATGAATTTTGTCACTAAGCAAAACGATGAAGTAGGTGAACTCTTTAGTGGTATAGTTGTATTTTCCCAAAACAGTTTGACCTTTTAGGTATCTACTGCCTTCATACTTGTACAACTGTGTATATATATATATATAGAGAGAGAGTATCAAACATAGTATTAATATAAAGTATTATATTGCTAAGGCCAAACCAAACAAACTTCTCCAAGAAGACAGGCCTTTATTACTTTATATTCTAGCTGTTTTCCAGGCTTTCAGAACAGGTAGAAGTGGTGTTATTTTTGAGAAGTGAAGCATATTGTATAGGTGGTCACACCAAATAGATGAGTTACTTCCTGCATGCATAAATGCAGTCCTGATTCTGATTACCATAGTCCATATAGATAATAAGTTAGGACATGTCTTAAATTAGACTTCAGGACTATATTAAACTGAAGAGAGAAACAAAAGCAATGGATGAGGAAGTAAAAAGTAAATCCCTACTTTATGATTTCAGAAAATTATTCCAGTTCTTTTTTTCTATCCTCTTACTAATTAGAAGTTTTAGCACACAACCTTTCTGTTGTACTTGAGCAGAGTAGCAGGAAAATCCATTAGCAGTTCAGTAGTGCTGTAGGCAGCGCTGTCAGATCGCAGCTCCTAGCTGCACCGAGGGAGCTTCTTAGGATTTGGAGGCTTTATGCAAGCATGCAGTCATGGACTTTTGGCAGTGTTAGTTCATTTGCATGGGACAATATCCCAGTTTCTACATCCAAACCCATTCAGACCTGTATGTCCTTCTTCACAGGCATAAATTTTACCACTCTACCATGGTCTGATACTGATTTGGAATTATTGTTTTTCCTTTCCCTTAAAAAAACATTTCTATAATACTGAAAAAGAAATTAGCTTCTTGGTAATTAGAATTCTTAGATGTCAAGAAAGGGAATTTAGTAGTAATAGAAAAGTAGACTCATAGATGAATGACTCACTGGTGGATGGCAAAATATGTGTGTAGAGTTCATGCTATAGATTGTTTATATGTCTAATATGGTTAAAAATAAAAGCGAACTTTTTCTTTGCCATAAATGGGTAGGGCTCTGGCCGGTTTCTTAGTGATTAAATAGTCTACACAATATGTCACCTGGAATACCAAGACTTTAGTAGCAAAGTGTTCTTTAACCGTCTGTTGACATTAAATCCCTCCCTCCACCCCCTTACCTCACTTATGTTAGGTGTGGACTCTTCATCCATCCATTTCAACAAACATTTATACAGTACCTGTTATGCAGAAGGCACGTGAAAGACCGAAGTGAACTGTCACTGTGGCATGGTGGAAGCACAGGCATGGAAACACAGGCAGTAGGAACCCAGACCAGACTAGGCACAGTGACGTCAGCCAGGCCAGGGCACCAGGAAGTGCCATTCCCTGGAAGGCAACTCTTGCAGGCATTGGAATGAAGGTGCATAGAAACAGCAGGGCACCTTCTAGGGTCTTAACTGGGGAAAGTTAAGGGAAGAAGCTGCACAGTCAGGTAGGGGTCACATTTATAGGCCCAAATCCAGCTTTTATGTTATATTCTTAAATTAACTTGAAGTATGTATATATGTGTTTATTTATTTATTTATCTATTTTAACCTGAAGTATTTTAAACTGTTGGTAGATTTAACATGAGAATTCATTTCCACTAGGAAATTAATGCTAAGAATGGCTTAAGGTGCTTTTCTGACACAGGTGAAGAGAGAAAGACATTTTCTCCCTAAGATGCTTTCAGGGGTAAAAAGGTGCCAAAAAAGTTTGAAAACAGTTGATATTAACACATAAAGATAAACTCAAAATGGATGAAAGACCTCAATGTGAGGCAGGAATCCATCATAATCCTGGAAGAGAACATAGGCAGTAACCTCTTTGACTTCGGCCACAGCAACTTCTTTCAAAACAGGTCTCCAAAGGCAAATGAAACAAAAGCAAAAATGAACTTCTGGGACTTCATCAAAATAAAAAGCTTCTGCACAGCAAAGGAAACAATCAACAAAGCAAAGAGGCAACCCACAGAATGGGAGAGGATATTTGCAAATGACACTACAGACAAAGGGCTGATATCCAAGATCTATAAAGAACTACTCAAACTCAACACCCAAAAAGAAGATGAACACATCAAGAAAGGGGCAGGAGACATGAAGAGGCACTTCTCCATTGAAGATCTACAAATGGCTAACAGACACATGAAAAAATGTTCATCGTCACTAGCTATCAGGGAAATTCAAATCAAAATCACACTGAGATACCACCTTACACCAGTCAGAATGGCCAAAATTAACATGACAGGAAACAAGTGTTTGAGAGGCTGTGGAGAAAGGGGAACCCTCTTACACTGTTGGTGGGAATACAAGTTGGTGCAGCCGCTTTGGAAAACAGCGTGGAGATTCCTTAAAAAATTAAAAATAGAGATACCCCATGACCCTGCAATTGCACTACTGGCTATTTACCCCAAAGATACAGATGTAGTGAAAAGGAGGGCCATATGTACCCCAATGTTCATAGCAGCAATGGCCACAATTGCCAAACTGCAGAAAGAGCCAAGGTGCCCTTTGACAGATGAATGGATAAAGAAGATATAGTCCATATATACAATGGAGTACTACTCCTCCATCAGAAAGGATGAATACCAACTTTTGTAGCAACATGACCGGATTGGAGAGTCAAGTATACAGGGTTTCACTTACTTGTGGTGCATAAGGAGTAATATAGAGGACAGTAGGAGAAAGAAAGGAAATGGGAAATAGAGTAAATCAGGAAGGGAAACAAAACATAAGACTTTCAACTCAGAAACAAACTGAAGGTCTTGGAGGGGAGGGGGTGGTGGGATGGGTGAGCCTGGTGGTGGGTACTGAGGGCACGTATGGCATGGAACACTGGGTGTGGGGCATAAGCAGTGAATCTTGGAACACTGAAAATAAATAAATTAATTTAAAAAACAGTTGATATTAGATCCCTTTTTTAGAGATTTTTCTATTCACATTAGCATATTAAGGGAGTATGAAAAGCTGGTAGCATACAATTCATTCTAATTTTCTTTATTATTCTTTATTTTTTATTATTTAATAATAATAATAGGGGTGCCTGGGTGTCTCAGTTGGTTAATAACCCTCTGCCTTCGGCTCAATTCATGGTCCCAGGGTCCTGGGATGGAGTCCTGCATCAGGCTCCCTACTCAGTGGGGGGCCTGCTTCTCCCTCTACTATTCCCCCTGCTTGTGCTCATGCTCTCTCTCTCTCTCTCTCTGTCAAATAAATAAAATCTTTTAAAAATAATAATAATAATTGCAACATAGAGGAAGAGGGCTTCCCTAGCACCTGAACTCTATGTTTCTATTCATGACTGAATTAGGAAATCCTACAGATGAGTTTGGGTAATGACTGATGATAAATCTCAGCATTAGCTCTACTAAAACTGAAGAGATGACAGGACAGACGACAAATATTGCTTTTCTGCCGTGTACACTGACCAGTGCTTTCTAACTAGATCATCTCTTTATAACTTACTTAAAAGCAAATGCAATGTTCCTATTTTCTTTGGCATCTAAATATCATCTGTGTTCTACAATTGTTTTTCTTGCCCCCAACATATTTTTTAATAAAAATGGAAACTTTTTTTTCAATAAAGTAGAGATTGTTTTGTCATTTTAGTAAGCCTTGGAATGTAACTACATCTGTTACCCAAAAAGTATGTAGTTAGAAAAATAAAATCTTAATTATATGAAACATGACTTCTGGCCCGGTGTATAGTGATACATCTCCTTTAGGCTCAATAATAAGATACACATTTGGAGTAGGAAAAAAACATTTAACACTGTAATCAGTTATTTAATGTTGAAGGCTAGTATTGAGAAAGACCTCAGAGAACATTAATTCAGACCAAATAAAGGGAATTGTGTGAGATGATGCTAAATCTTTTGATCTTATAAGCATGGTTCGTTCTGTTCCTTTCCCCATCTCTCTTGTTCTTTCAAGATCTGCTTCCAGACCTGTTGACATTTTACTCTCTCCCTTTATTCTTAGTGTTTGAAGAAAGCTGGACACTCATCTTTGTCTCATTTCCTGTCTCAGCTGTTGGAGAATAGCTAGAGAAGAGCTTGATATAGCAATATAGAAGGTCAGTCTTCACTCAGTTCCTGTAAGCTATAGTCCAAATTTCAGGGGAAAGGAATGAAGATACAGTCTAAGTTAAAATTCTACCAATCATGTGCCAGTCATGCCTTCCTAGTGAGATGAGGTTTCAGTTCTGTAACTAACCAAGTTTTTGGCCTAATTTTGGCAATTTTTTATTTGAATACAATTAATGGATGTCTAACTTTTTACTTTTACTTAGCCATTTAAATATTTATGAAATACCTATCATGTGCTAGCACTGTTGAGAGGATATAAAAATAAGCAAAATGATATGGTTTCTGCCCTTATAGAGTTACTTTCTAATGAGGAGATTTTAAAATAATGGCAAAGCAAGGTTTCTTCCTTCCCATATTGCTATTTTATTTCCTTCCTTTGCTTTTTAATTTTGTTTCCTAGCCAGCTGAACTGCCAACACTCTTTGTAAAAGAAAATGCATTAATGTTAATATAAGAAATTACTGTCAGAATATCATTTTTCTTTTAAAGGAAGAAAGAATTCCTATAACTTATGTATCTGCAGATTAGCATGCTTGTTTTATGAAATGACATTTTATTGGTTTTTCAGTGTTTAAACACTGGGATACCATACATGCTAACAGCAGCCTTTTACTGTTTTTTTTTTCTCTGTAGATTTATCATCACACATATTATCTGTCTTCCAGGTGATCTTTAATAAAAGGAGACTGTTGTCTTTGAGGTTTGCCCTAGGCATAGAATAATATTTTAAGTTGAGAGCATTGCAGGGTTTTAAACTTCATTATCTTTTAAAACAATTACCACATATTGTATGTATCAATGTTAATAACATTCAGTTCCAAAGATTTCAATCAAAATAATGTCCCAAACATAGAATTTGGGAGAAGAAAAGTGAGCAAAGTTTGCTTATTTTAATTCATCATAATTAGGCTCCGGATCATAGCTCAGCAAACTTTAAGATACTTATTACATTGAGCCTGTCTGTGGGTGGTGTTAAGCATGTGGGTAGACTTTTCTTTTCTTCCTTACATGATATCAACAGAGAATTTTCCTGAATTCAGCTCTTTTTGCGTGCTTAAGAAAGGTGGTATGGCTTTTCCCACTATATTCCCTCGGCATGATTATCAGTTGTCAGAAGTTCCAATTAGCATTTATAAATTGGACAGCTGTTGTGAATTTGAAAACACTGTAGGGACAGAATTTGGGAAGATGGAGAAGGGCAGGTTAGTTGCTGAGAAAAGTCTCCATGTTCTAGGAAAACATATTGCTGGTATCTTCCAGAGTGCCTAACATTTGTATCCTTCAAAGTGATACACGGGACATGGTGC
The DNA here is from genome assembly GCA_004023965.1 of Spilogale gracilis. Classification (NCBI taxonomy): domain Eukaryota; kingdom Metazoa; phylum Chordata; class Mammalia; order Carnivora; family Mephitidae; genus Spilogale; species Spilogale gracilis. The sequence continues at coordinate 22,434 of PITA01021053.1, read as the reverse complement.
CTCCATGTCTTAATTCCAATGTAAACTTCTTTCCCTCCCTCCTTTCACCTTTCATAAGCATTAACTGAACATGTACAGTTGTGCAGAGGGTGAAGAATGCTCCATCATCTACCTATACCATCTGACATTCAGAGGTATGGACATTTTAGTCATATACTCTTTTTTTATTATTATTTTTATTATGGTAAAATAGACACAACATAAAGGTTAACCAGTTTAATGTACATAGTTCAGTGGCATTAAATGCATCTACATTCTTGTAGAGCCATCTTTTTTTTTTTTTTTTTTTTAGAGCCATCTTTTTCATCTTCCCGATTTTTCATCTTTCCAAACTGAGACTCTCTATCCCTTCAGCAACAGCTTCTCATTCTCCCCTAGCCCCTGGCAATCACCATTATACTTTCAGTCTCTATCACTTTGACTAATCTAGGCACCTCAAATAAGTGGAAAGATAATATGTGTCCTTCTGTGTTTGGCTTATTTCATGTCACATGTCTTTAGGGTCATTCATGTTGTAGCTTGTTCAGAATTTCCTTATTTTTTGAGGCTGAATAGTGTGTGTGTGTGTGTGTGTGTGTATCTAAACTCTTGATTTCAGTTCAGATCATGATCTTGGGGTCATGGGATTGAGTCCCACATCAGGTTGTGTGTTCAGTGAGAAGTCGGCTTGTCCCTCTCCCCTGCTCGTGCTCTCAATCTCTTTCCCTCTCTCTCTCAATAATCTAACAGACTCAGTTTCTTTCCATAATTGTTTCTAATGGTGGTCATAGTAGGAAAATACCTCACAAAGATACATGTATCCAAATTGAAGATGAACATTGTTGGTATGCCTGCTCGATCACAATGACTTTTCAATTCCATTCACCAATTATGCAAATATTTTAGTTATAATCACCCAGCAGATGTCCATCTTCTATGTCAATCAGTTGTTTATGCAAACTCATCCAAAGGTCCTGAATTTTATGTATTTTTATAAATGGGTGTAGATTCACTGAAACTCCACATGTGGATGATTTGAAACAGGTTTGAAAAATTTAATGTCAACTTTTAAAATGTGAGCACATGAGAGGATTGTTACAGGTGACATATATTCTTTTCAGTTATATGATAATTTAATAATGGAAATAATTGCAAACATCCGTTGTTCAAAATACTCTCCCCAGAGTATGTTTCTTTCAAGAAACTATTATTTTCTCATTATCAAAACCAAAATTATCAAAATGGCAGCTTTACTCTGAAGGAAGTAATTAAGGATATTTACATCTTTGAAAGTATCTTCCAAAGAGCATATCCTTGCAGCCACTTGTCATCCCGGAAAAGATGGCAAATTGGGGTATGGTGTTTTATATAAAAAAGATATGTAATACTTTTATATTTAACAAATCTTTTATGTATCTTGTCACAAATAGGGGAAAAACCCTTTTTGTCATTCAAAAGATTATTGTGGTTATTTCTCATGTTATTACGAAGTATTGTACAAGAAGTCTTTATTTTAAAGTCTTGTCTTCATGGTTAGCATGGTTAGTAAAGTTAACTACATTTTTGGCATCTCTGGCTCTTGGTGCACTTCTGGCTTCAGGTTCTTTGCTGGCACATCATCTTTTTTTTTTTTTTAAGATTTTAATTATTTATTTGACAGAGAGAGAGATCACAAGTAGGCAGAGAGGCAGGCAGAGAGAGGAGGAAGCAGGCTTCCTGCTAAGCAGAGAGCCTGATGCGGGCCTCTATCACAGGACCCTGAGATTATGACCTGAGCCGAAGGCAGAGGCTTAACCCTCTGAGCCACCCAGGTGCCCCTGGCACATGGTCTTGATCTGAATGGTTCAGTGCAGGATTTCATATGTGAAAATGTTTCTATAGCTTCATCCCAGAATATTTTTTATTCCACTTAAAGTAGCCATTCCATTAAGCAAAAATTTTCATAAATCATTGTTTCAGTTAAAGAAATTACCATTGAGATGGGCGCCTGGCTGGCTTAGAGGGTTAAAGCTTCTGCCTTTGGCTCAGGTCATGATCTCAGCATCTGGGATGGAGGCTCGCATCTGGCTCTCTGCTCCGGCAGGGGCCTGCTTCCTCCTCTCTCTCTGCCTGCCTCTCTGCCTACTTGTGATCTCTCTCTGTCAAGTAAAGGAATAAAATCTTAAAAAAAAAAAAAGAAATTACCATTGAGAATATATCTTTTTTGGTGTATGTTTTCCTTTCATTGTTCATAAGAAAGTGAGTTATCTTTATATTTCTTTTTTATTTCTTTTATTTTTTAAAAAAGATTTTATTTTTTTATTTGACAGAAACACAGCTAGAGAGGGAACACAAGCAAGGGAAGAGAGAGAGGGAGAAGCAGGCTTCCCACAGAGCAGGAAACCCATGTGGGACTCTGATCCAGGGACTCCAGGATCATGACCTGAGCTGAAGGCAGATGCTTAACGACTGAGCCACCCAGGCGCCCCACTTAGCAATATCTTTACTTTTTTTTCTGTCTATACAGAAAACCTGTAATATGTAAGTTATTTTAATATTTATTTCTTTACATCTTCAGAAATGTTTGCTGAGAATTTCCTGTTACATTTGCTGATAAAGGAATGCATTTCAGCTTATCTCCATGGTGATTTTCTTGTATTTCAAGTAATTTTTTTTACCATAATAGGAAGAATAAGTATTTATCTAATCATATGTGGCTTTTTAAAATTTTTAATTTTTCAGTTATTATAGAAGAAGACTCAAAAGAGGCTTCTAAACATTTTCATTAATTGTAATGAAGTTGTGAAGTACTGGATTGACTGTTGTCTGAATTCACTCATGTCATTGTGAGGAGTTCACCAGAGGCAGTGGGTGGCAGAGCACTCTCCAAGCAGAGGAAGGAGCAGATGCAGATATATGATTCTGTGAAACAGGTGGGCAACTTGGAAACCCGTGAATAACTCTGCTTGGTCACCAGAAGATGAACGTGAAGGGAACATAGGTGATGAGATTGAAAATAACAGCAGGAGCCAGATCTGAGGTTGTCTTAGGTGGGGCTTGCAATGAAATGAAACTTAGCCCAGGTTCTTTATTACACAGAACCTAGGGTGAGGATTCAATGCTAATGCTTTCCTGGAGAAGTAATCTGAGGGCAGTGAGACTGAGGGAAAGTGCAATAAGTCAGGGAAGGATGCGAGGTAACACAAGGTCTTCATTAGAAAGTGGCCATCGCTTCACAAACAGAGCCAGTTCCTCAGCCACATGAAATAGCTCCAGACAGGCTTTACAGAAGAGTTGCGCCTAAGGGCATTCCATCAAAGGGCATATGGAATGAGAATTTATCTGCTAGCATCTTCCCCCTCTCTTGTCTCCCATTGGACAGAGGTAACCCATGGGGTATTAACTAACTTCTGCTTTTGGAATGCATCATGGAGACCTTCTGAAGAGCCAGAGTATGCCTTGCAGTATGGTGCACCATCTGAGTCTGGAATTGGTCACTATGGCAGTGGTTGAGACACAACAAATAGCCAAGGGCTGATTGACAGGTGAGGCCAAGAGAATCCGAAGCAGTACCTAAGATGTGCTCAGTACAGATGACCTCTTGTGCTCCTGAGATATGCTTGTAACCTTCCACCATATGCAGCTTCTCTGATATAATACTGGGATTCCATTGTTGTGAGAACAAATTGCCCTTACTGCTTCCTTATAGAAAGGAAGAACAAATCAGTTACAGAATTCCCCTCAGCAAGGTAACTTGTGATTTCGAGAAAGAAGTCAAATGGATTAGTGAAATAAACTATAATCTTTGTACTGGGGCTGGTTCTGAGGCTCTCACTGACATTTATCATCTCTCTCCTCTACCATACATTATATACTTCCCTCATCCTGGGCCAGCTTTAGCTGGTCTATGTTGCTTTCTTGGTGAGGTAACCTAGAACTCCAAGTGGTCTGACCCTTTGTTTGCCTTGTACTTTTTAGGTCATGGTTGCTGTATTATTCTATAAATCACTATTAGTGGGTATGTAAGAACTGAGAGAGAACCAGTGGATCCCTTGGATTTTAGACCTTATCCCCCTTGAAACCATTCTGTGGTGGTCACATCAGCTCTTTAATTAATCCAGTAAGACAGTAAATCATTTCCTTACCTGTTGGACTATTGGCCTTAAAGCTCAAAGTGGTCAGGTGGTAGTCATAACTTTAAGTTCAACATGACTCTTTTTTTTTAAAGATTTTATTTATTTATTTTACAGAGAGAGAGATCACAAGTAGGCAGAGAGACAGGCAGAGAGAGAGGAGGAAGCAGGCTCTCTGCTGAGCAGAGTTCATAACCTGAGCCAAAGGCAGAGGCTTTAACCCACTGAGCCATCCAGGCGCCCAGGACTCTTATTATATACAGTAGCAGAAATATCCCTTTTCTTGGAACTAAGACCTAATTGTGAAGGACCTTAGATTTCAGGGAGTAGGAGCACAAATACTATCAATGGACCCTTGTGTTTGAAGATGAGGGGGCAACCCGAACATCTCTTGCTTCCTGAACCCATATATTCTTTTTTTTTAAAAAGATTTATTTGACAGAGAGAAACACAGCCAGAGAGGGAACACAAGCAGAGGCAGTGAGAGAGGGAGAAGCAGGCTTCCTGCCGAGCAGGGAGCCCGATGTGGGACTCGATCCCAGATCTCCGGGATCATGACCTGAGCTGAAGGCACCATGACCAACTGAGCCACCCAGGTGCCCTGAACCCATATATTCTTATTACTATACAGTACTATATATCAGCTGTTGGTTTGGCCAATATATCACTTCTTGGAAGACAGCATCCAAATTTCACAAGATAATGGATCCATAGTTGAGCCTCCAACAGGCTGTTTGTCAATCTGTTAGTCTGGTTCCTTCTAGATGGTGGGGTACATAGTATTATCTTTGAGTCTCCTGGTAAAAAATCCATTTCTACACCTCTTTGGCTGTAGAAAAACATTCCACAATGGAGCTAACACTCTGTGGAAAACGTGTTGAAGGATAAAGCATTCTTAAGTGCTTTGATGGTGATGTTGATAGAGGCACTGCAGGTAGGAAAGACAACCCCATATCCAGAGTATGTATCAGTTTTGGTATGGGTTAATAATTACTGTCCTTCCAAAGTAAAAAAAATTGACTTGCCACTAGATAGGTTGTTTGATGACACCTATAGGATAGTGATATGTTGAAGGCACATGTTTAGTCTCTGATGCTGGCAGATTGGCCACTCCTAAGTGGCAGTAGCTAGACTGGTCATGATGACAAGACCTTGTTATTAGTCCCAGGCACAGTCTTCATCCCTGCTAGCCTGTCTACTCTGTGGCTTTTGCACAAGCACTGGACTGCTCAAGGAGACTATTCAGGGTCATCTTGTCAGACCTTCTTTCAGAGTACTCACATTTGGAGTTATAATGTGGTAACTGTCCATTTCCAGCTACACCAGCATAGCACACTAACACACTGTGAGCCAGTGCTATGTCTTCTTCTGAAACTTGGTCAGCCTAGAAATTCATGGATTGAAGGAGAAGCATTGATGTAGTAGAAGTGGGTGGCAAAGAGTCTGGGCAAGCAGCTGGCAGTAATTTACTCATAATATTGGACCTTCTCCAGCTCCATCACAAATGTGCCACTTCCATCATACAGTAGATTGCTGCTGTGTCTATTCACCAGTATGATTTGGTGGATCTGAGAACCTCCTGTTTTGCACAGAGTCCGGCCACACTTGCTCAGTCTGTCCCAGTGATTGATCATACAGATAGTAAGGCAGGGCTATTCCAGAGAGACAGGGATTCCTCTAACAGGAAATTTTAGCTTGAGGACTTCTGGGTGGCCCTGCCAGCATTTCCTTAGAACTGCACTGGAGTCTAAGACGCTTCTATCCAAACTTCCTTCTTTTTCTCCTTCAATCAAGATCATATCTGCAGCACATGTTTAATTGAATCTTGATATTTGTTTTTTGGAGAACCTGGACTAGCATATGGTGCTTCACCTGAACCAGGAAGTGGTAGAGGGGAAGTAGAAGCTCCAGGCCTTGGCCTCAAGACAGAAGGTATCTGTAGGCCTGCATTGAGATGTTTGAAGTTAGCTGTAGTTAAGATAATTAAGGCTGAGCAAGTGGCAGAGGCCTGGGAGGCAGGGAGGCTGAGATATCTGAAGGGGTGCACAAGATATGCCCAGTGTAGAGAGTTTTCAACCACAGAATTAGATTTGCCATTTTAGGCAGATCACTTTGGTAGTGATTGGACTGAAAAGGAGCAAATATAATGACAGGGAGACTGGTTAGGAGACAATATTCTAGGTGAGAGTTAATGAGTATATGAACTACAGTAGTGATATTGAAAAGGAAGATAAGGGGATAGGTAAGACATTGAGAATGGAGGAAGGGGATAGGGAAAATCAACAAGATTTAGTGATATTGAGGTCAGACAAGGGAGAAAGAAGAGACAAACTGATTCTTTGCCTACTGGTTGAAGAAGTGAGAGGATAATGAATACAGTAGAAAAAAAAGACTTTTTTTTTTTTTAAGTAAACCTTCTCTGGTTACACTGAGTTGAGGCATCTGTTTAACATCCATGTGAGCTGTGGGATGTATAGATTTGGAGCTCAGTAGCTGAGGAGGGAGTTTGAATAGCAGATGCAGATTTTGGAATTTTCAGCCTTAAGGAGAAGCTGTGAGCAAGGATGAAATTTCCCAGGCAAAATCTGTAGAGAAGGGACCTCATGATGAAACTCATGTTTAAACTCGTCAATGTTTAATGGAAGGATTGATGATGAGAAGACCAGGGAAGAGAGTAGAACTCAGATGTAGCAGGAAAACGAGTCCTAGATGGCAAGGGTGTAAAGAACTTCATGAAGAGAAGGAGTCATCTGTAGTGTTGGGTACACTGGAGCAGTCAAACAAGGTAAGGACTGAAAATAGGCACATGCTCCTATTAGTGGTCTTAATAAGATTTCTAATCCAGGCAGAAGCCAGATGACAATGGGGTTTGAGAATGAAAAGAAAGTAGAAAAGCAAAGATGGAGAAATGTGCTATTCTTTCAGGGAGTCTAGTGTAAGGTGGAGAGGAAGAATTCAAAGAAGGCTTTCTTTGTTTTCTGTTAATTTATTTTTTTAAGAAGACTGAGACATGTGCACATGTCTAGGCTAATGGGAAAGAGCCAGTGGAGAGGGACAGGTGGAAATTACAGATGAGGGAAGAGAATGAGACAAGGGTCATATCATAATAATTTCTATTTTTTTAAAAGATTTTGTTTATTTGTTAGAGAGAGAGAGCAAGCACAAGTAGGCAGAGCAACTGGGAGGGAGAGGGAGAAGCAGGCTATCCGCTAAGCAGGGAAGGTCCTGGGATCATGACCTGAACTGAAGACAGCCACTTAACTGGCTGAGCCACCCAGGAACCCCTAGTTCCTGTCTATTTTTCTGTTTTATGACAGTCTCTAGATGAAGAGAGGGAGAAAAAAAGAATTTCTTCTGAATGAGCTTCTTGATGTAAGTCAAGTACCCGTCATCAGTTCCCAGAGGATCCTGTGCATCTACAAAGAACATGGCAATGGCTGACTCAGATGGAGCAGCATGAGTAGAGCATTTGAGCAGAGCAGACTCTGCTGAGCATAAATGAAATAATTAGGTTGAATCTGCATAACTCATCCATAAAAAGTTCCTGTAACAATCCAATCCTAATTTCTCTCCAAGTCTCACTGCCAGTGTCTCAAACAATGGGACATTTTATTAATCAGAGAAAAAGTTTATCTAAAAACTCACTGTAAGGAAAGCTTTAGTCTAATCTCTCCTGTGTCATATTCCATTATGACAGATGTGTCTCATTGTAGGTTCTTATTTACATAGCACACAGACATAATGTCACTACAGATAATTAGTCTCAAAAGCAGTAGCTTTTAAAACAATCAAGTTTTAAATCTCTTATTCATCCGTCAGCATGTTAAGGAAAAATATGCCCTATCTTCCATTAGGTTCCAGGTCTGATTTTATTACTACTCAAGCTCTTTGTCCTTCTCTTGTTTTCAAGTGGAGGGAAGCACCCAGAGGTTCAGATGAAGCTATTATTCCAGCATTCTAAAAATGCTGACATTCGTTTCTGTGAAAATAATTTAATCACCGAATTTGATGAAAGGTCCCTGAAATATCAGAAAACAGATTTTCTGTGAAGTCTATGAATATAGCTATTAACAAAATGAATTTTAAAGTCAAAGGAAAATATCTTGGATTCTTTTCAGCTTGGATGTTTCCTCACTGAAAAGTATATTAAGAATAAATTACTGCATATTGACAAAGATATGATACATAGGGACCTTTTTGTAAAAGACCACATTGAGATATGAAAATATAAATAATATAAACTTATCTTGGATATCTTCTAAGAGATTTTACTTCACAAATATATACTAGAAGGGTCTCAGCTATTCCATTTTACAGTATATATTTGCTAATGCTCTTCTGGCTATGCTTTAAGGTACCGCAGTAAGAGTAAAATGCTATACTCTCTTAGTGGAAAGTTCTTTCCCAACTTGGAATTAGAAGTGTGTGTGTGCAGGTCACTCAGTATCCATTGGGTAGCTGTTGAGTTAAATTTCTGCAGAGGTAGTCATTTACAGATACCCCTATTCAGAAATTGTTTTCTATGAAAACATCAGGAATATAAATGTATAGAGATCTACATTAAAAACTATAGGGAAGGAAAAATGAAAATGTTGAGAAACATGTTATTGGAGTTACCAAAGGAGAAAATGTAGGAAAGATAATACTTGGTGAGATAATGGCGGATGATTTCCCAGAATTAATGAAAGCCATGAATCTTTAGATGCAAGAATAATAAAAATTTCCAAGCACAATAAATAAAATAAATCCATATTTAGACATATCACAATGTCTTGAAGATCTTAAAAGTAGGAAGAGATAAAGTTGCCTATACACAAATTACTCTTAAGTTCTCAACTTCTAATGAGCCCCAGAATCACCCACAAAGTTAGTAAATAAGCATGTAGGTGGATCCCCACCATTTTTAGGTTCTGACTTAATTGGTCTAGGATGGGATATGATATCTACATTTTTAACAAGTCCATAGACTGCACTTTTGGGTGGCACTATTAATTAGTGAGAGAGCTGACTTTTCAGCATCAACAGTTGGGGAGAGGTCCTAAGATAGAAAAAATTATTTTCAAAATGCTGAAAGAAAAGAATTGTTTATATGGCAATACATACCTAGTTAAAATGTCATTCAAGAAATGAATATAAAGGGCAAAATAAAGATATTTTCAAGAAACAAATATTTAGAATTTATTACCAATAAACCAATAAACTCTTTAAAGGAGTTTCTAAAGGACTTTAGAAAGAAAAACAAAGATATATGTGAAACACAAGAAGGAATGATGAGAAAAGTTTAACATGGATAAATCTAGAATGTTGTGTTTATGACAAAAATATTTAATTTTGCAGATAACAAAGTTAAGAGAGAATAGAAATGGGGTAAAACTATCTGGTGAGTTGAGTGATTTTACGTAAAGCTTTCTTAGATCTTTTTGTTTGTTAGAGGAAGGTGGACATACTAACTTTGGTTTTAAACTGTCTGTAAGTATTAAGTTACTAAAAATTATCACAGTGAATAAAAAATATAATGAATAACTTAAAAATAAAATGTATCTACCAAAAAATTACAGCAAATATCACTGTTACATCATTAGAAACACCATCTTCTTTAAAATCAGCATGAGACAAGGATGCCCACTACAACAGCATCGATTCAACATTGAATTGGAGGACCCCAGTTGATACGTAGGAAAAGAGAAAATGATATAAAAGATATAAAGATAAGAAATAATTAATAGTTGTAATTACTTATAGATAACTATTGTCTACATTAAAAAAGAAAATAATGGCACGTTATTATCATTAATAACAGACTATCACGTTAGTGCAGGTTGCTGTCCCAACTCAGCAGAAGCTATTGTTATGCCCTGTGTTCCTCTTGGGAGATGGAGGAAGGAGCTCCCTGGTTTCCAGTACTTATTAGGTAAACCCTGGGTCTTGTATTTACCTAATTAAAAAAAAAAAAACATTTCCAGACACTGAATTATTGTCACTGTGACATACAGGTTTCAATAAAGGTTAATAAAGATAATGGGAAAAATTAATAAGGGACATGAGCAAGTTCACTAGATACACATTCTATAAAAAATAAATTGCATTCCATGTAAGAAATACATAAGACATATGGTTAAATAAAACATGTCATTTAAAAATGAAAAATATGAAGAATTAGAAGTAAATCCAACAAAATATGACAGTGACCTTATAATGTTCATATTTATGTTAAGACTTATATATTTCATAATTGTGTAGTTACCTCCTAATTGTTTGCTTTGCTCAAAACTGGTTGTCTATCCAAATAAAACTTTCTTCATATCAGGTATTGTGCCTTCTACTTGCCACACATAATATACAATGCTAAGAATATCTTTAAAAATGAGTTGTTATAATGAGAAGTTTCAAGTATGTTAGTCCAATGGAGTTTGCGCATATATGGAGAAAAATGATGGAACAAAAATAAACCATCTGATGTTTGGGTACAGTTTTTCTATTATATGAAAATCCTGTGTAAAGATACCTCTTTATAACACGCAAAGCTATCTGGGGGGAAAAGGATTAATAAAAAGATAATGGTTAACAAAGAGTGTGCAAGATCAGCAAACAGACTGAACACTTGCACAGACATGTAGCCAAATGCTGTTTGGAGCCTCCACCCGTAACCCCACCAAATCTTCCATGCATGACCTTTAATAATAAGCTTTTCTGGTTATTTCTAGATTTTTCACAGGATCTGAAGCCTATAGGGATTGGTGTCTGTAATACTTTAGTTTCTTCATTAAACAGAATTTTGGGAATAAAAGTTATATGAAAAATGAAGTTCCTTCAAATAATACTGGGCAATTAGTGTTTTAGGTTTTTGTTTGTTTGATTTTTGAAAGCGATTCTCCAGTCATCTCAGGTAGAGAGATGATTTAAATTTTATGAAGGTGAACAGTAAATCCCTTTAGTTTGGTGTAAATGTTGTGGATAATAATTAGAAATGTAAATATTATTAGTCTAGAAAAAAAGAAGTGAGATTTACTTTTGTCTTGTGGTCCTCTCCTGTTCATTTCTATGAGATTCTGAGATTTTCTTGGAGAGAATGGTTCAGGTTTTTCATGTTTCTCTCCTAGGCCTGTGGCATTCAGTGCTTTTCATCTGTTGTTGGGGCTGAACTGAAAGCAGCATGAAGCAGCAGCCCTTTCTGCCCATGGCTTCTGTCCCTGTGCTTTAATAAAATCATCTTTTTGCACCAAAAAAAAAAAAAAGAAAGAAAGAACCATGATGTTGAACATATTTGACCATCACACCCTGCGAGTAGATAAAGGGCATCTTTGAGGCTAGTTATATTTGCAGCTCCCAACCAGAGGAGGCCATCCTGGAGAACTGCAGCAGCCCCTTAATGGTCACCAGTTCCTTGCCAGCTGTGGAGGTTGAATGGCAGATGGCCTTTGAAGGCACAGCAACCTGAAAACTGCTTGGTAACCTTTCCTGGCTGAGAGTCTACCAGGAAGAGGCTATCATGGGTAGAGAGCAGTGTGGGTTGGCTAGTTACTCCTGATCAACACATCTTTGCTCTTTTTTTTTTTTTTCATCATTCTCAACCTCCACTGCAAGCATGAACTTTGAATTGCATTTCATTCCTATTTCTGTTATAGAACCAAAATAACATAGCTTACATTTTCTTTACTCAAAATCTGAGGTTATTTGGAAAGCAAATAGTTTGAGTAGCCTCCTAGGTAATTTGAATAAAACATAGTGCCTGAGAGATTTTGTGAAATGGAAATGGAAAATTGTTATTCACTCCTGATCAATTTCCATTTTCATTTTTTCACTTTCACTTTAATTACTGAGCTTCCTTTCTCTGAAATCAAGTCTCTAAAACAGGCCTTAATTAGCCATTTTTAACTGTAGGAAGACTTATTATTCAAAGAGCAACTAGCAATCTAGAATAGATGCTATTTTGTTCATATTTTAAAGGGTTAGTCAGAAATATTTCTTCTAATGGGAATATTTTGTACAAAAGGCCACTGGACCAAAAGGTAGACAGCTGAAAGAATACAGATTTAAAAGTAAATCTGTAACAGAGGAAGATGACTAAGTCTTCTGAACTCTTTAGTGGCATAATCCCCATAGAGTAAATGAATTACATTAACATAATTAAAATAGAAACAATCTTTGCATTCATACACCATCTTATTTTTTCTAAGATCTCTTTTTGCCTTATATCTTAAATGATTCCTCTAAGGTAAGTACTCCTAAGGCTCTCTGGTCTTTTAAGAATTCATCTAACCCTCTTTATGTGCTTCCCCAGAAGTGATCTTCTTTGGTCTATAGCCTTAAATTGAAGAACTGTACCTAGTTTGAGGTATACAACATCATTTTCCTAGTATCTTTCTGTAGCCTGATTTATAAAATTTTTTTGCCAAAGAAGTTTTAATAAATTATAATTTCTGGAGGCCTTTAAAGTAGAAAAGACCTTTTATCTCTTGTTGATGGTTTTAATGTGGTTCTACTGGAAGGGAAATGTAAGAGATAGACATAAAGGTATCTTTGGAAAAGAGATGATGAAAATTAGTTGTACAAATGTCCCATGTGTTGGTGGTATCTGTAGGTGGATATGTCCATAAGTAGACAGAAATCAGAACCAGAGCTTGGTAAAGAGGTCAAGACTTGTATATAGGACTAGTCCACACAGGAATGGTGGTTAAGGTTGTGAAAGTGAAATATCTGATGAATGAGAAAATAATCAAGGATACATATCTAGGGTGAAGGAGGAGGAAGGGAAACTCATGTGAGAGTCCGGAAGGCTGTGCTTATTAGAAAGGTAGGAGGAAAGCAAAGGAGTTGTGGTACCCTGAAAGACTAAGAGGAGAGCATTTCAAGAGCTAGGATAGATCACCTATGTGATGGAAACTGAAAATAAGGCACTGCATTTGCTATCTTGATTTTTTTTTTTTTGTCATCATTGTCATCGACATTAAAGTCAAGTGGTTTGGATATAGGCATCTTTGCATATTTGTAGATAGAATGGAAAACCCCAATAAAGTGGGGAAAGATGAATATAATGTTACAAGAAGGACTCAGAGAAAAGTCTGGAAGGGATATATTTTTCTAAGTAAACTTATAAATGAGGAAACTTTATTTCTTCATTAGAACCTTAGAAATGAAGGAACTTATAAATGATTTTCTCATTAAAGTAGAAGGGATGGTTATTAAGAAGGCACGTGTGGTGAGGGACACTGGGTATAATACCCAGGGACACTGGGTATTATACACAACAAATGCATTGTTGAAGACTACATAAAAAACTAACAATGTATTATATGTTGGCTAATTTAATATGGTTTAAAAAAGAGCAAATAAAGAGTATTTTAAAAGTCCAAAAAATAAAAAATAAAAAAATAAAGCAGAGGGGAAAATAATTCTATCAAGAAGATATTTTATTGGGAGGTGGAGAGTGGGGTTAGGGAAAGCAATGGAGAGGAGATGACATGTGGGTCATGCTTTTTGGTAGCATCATGTGTCTAGCTATTTCACAACCTACATTCATCAGTGATTTGCTTCATAAGTAATAACATGCTGCTAACTCTTCATTATCAAGACTTTTCTCCATAGCTCCTTCTGACTTTTCTTTGACATTGTTTTACCATTACCTCAAGATTATCTATTATTTGTCAGGTAGAAAAGGATCATAAAAAGAACATTCAAGAAAAGGAAACAGTATTCACTAAAACAGAGTTAATAAAAGGCAACAAAAAGGCCAGTATCATTGAAATATAGGCTTTGGGTTAGATGAATGGTTAGAGGGGAGCACAGAAAAGTAATCTGAGAGCTTAATAAGGTAGCAAAAGGCCATACTAAAGAGCTTGAATGTGATTCTCAATGAGGAACTCATGTAGATTTTCTTTCTCTGGGCATAGGGTATGGTATTCATTGTACTGATGGCACATGACATAGTAGGGTTCTTCAGGGGCTTGAAATGGGAACCATGAATGGCTGGGAGTTTCTCAGTGTACTGGGAGCCAGAAGTAAGGCAAGGACTTCTCAGCAGCTAAGAGGTGCTCTCGACCTCAAGGTTTTTGAGCTTGTTGTCCAGGGGGATCTCACTCTGTGGAACCACATGGACCAATCTACCACCCGGTTGCTATAGTCAAATTCATACCTACAAATAAGCTTATCCAAATCATCACTGAGGGCAGTGCCAGGCCCTGTATCAAGGTGGAGGAGTAGGTGACTCTGTTAAAGTCATGGAAGACAATCTAGTCTTCACTGTTGCTCAGGATTCTCTTATGGAACCTTCCATCATCTGTTCTACCAGATTCTTGATGTAGAACTTAGCAGCTTTCTTTAGATGGTAGGTCAGATTCATGACAGACTGTTGGCAGTGCCATTGGTTACAGGAATGATACTCTGGGCAGTACCATAACCATCACATCGTGGTTCACCAGAGGGCACCACCACAATCTCTGAGTAGCATTGATGGCATGGACTGTGCATGATTTGAAAGTTTTATGGATCATCTTGGGCAGGAAAGCCATGAAATTGTTAGTTAAGATGGCATTGCTGACAGTCTTGAGAGAGTTCTTGTGTTTACCGTTGCACACATGGGGGAATCAACAGAAGAGACAAAAGATGAGGACTTTGGTGGCTTCACCTTCAAGTGAACTTCAGCCTTCTCAAAGGCACATTAAAGATATCAAGGGACTTTATACCAACATCACCCCATTTCATGTTTGTGGCGGTGGGGCCAGATAGAGATTTTTAATTTTGCATGCGTAGGACATGATGCACTCCATGAAGTTACTCACAATGATGACTTCATTGGTATGTGATGGATAAGGAAGAGAGTTTGTCAGAGGAACAAGTATGGAATTGGGGATGTGGCTGAGGTATAGGAGTACAAAGTTATTACTTGGGAAGATTTGGCTGGCCAAGTTTCTTCTAAGTGTTCTTGCGTAATTCAAGAGCCTTAACAAGAAGCTGAAGTTCACATCAGGATAGACCTATAGAAATTTTTGAGAACTAGCCAGAGCCAAATCACCATTCCAACTCTACCAACTTGCAACACTTTCTCCTGCCTGCTCCCATTCCTCTCTAAACCTGCCCATCCCCAATGAAAATGCCTCACTTGTTTTCAAGGTGGTTCACTGCCTCCTTCTTGTGTCTTATGCACTTGAAATTGTAGCTCTATGCCTTAATCATTCCTGACCGTTGCTTAGTTGAGAGCAAACAATTCTCAATAGTAATCTGATTATTATTTAGGCTAGATCAAGTGACAGTCTTGAGACTTTAAAAGAGTATAAATGATAGTGGTGACAACCCTGTCCAGGGGTACTCTCACAAAATAGAGATCACTTATAAAGAGGTTCCAACCAATAGATTTTACTTCCTCATTTATTTGATGAAGAAAGATTTATGCCTAGAAATTAACATTATCACTTTGAGTTCCAATATTGTCCTTTTAATTAAGTTTAAAAAACTTAATATGACATTTTCTCAGTTTTGAAATAAGGCTCTGATTCTCAAGGAGCTTTGTTATGTTGCAATAAGGTTTGTACTTTATATCCTAAGTTGAGTGAGAAATAATGCAGAAAAGGAATATTCTCACATCTAGTCATTTAAAAGTTTAATCTTGGGCTTAATCCTTGTAAACAGGTTTCCCAGTATAACACTTACATGTTACCTGGATCTTAGATAAAACAAAATATGATTTTGACCAGGCATAATGCATTAATAAAATGTCAGTTTGTGTGATTTTTAAATGAGATAGGAAATGCATGATGACTGGTAAATGATCTCTCTTTAAAAAAATCACAGATAAAACTGTAAGTTCTTTCCAAATATTTATTTCTGAATTTGTATACTTCTTATATTCTTATCAACCACATTTGTATTTTCTGGTTATTACACAATTTGTGTTTTCTGGTTGTTACATAGGAAAAGTAAGCAGCCTCATAGGATGAAATGAACTGTAAGCCAGTTAAACTTCACTAACAGGCAATATTCCCTTTTGCATTTTTCTGATGGCTCTTCTTTGAGTTTTGTACCATGTTTGTACCATGTTTGTACTACTGCTCTCCCCATCCCATAAGCCTTCATTTATTGAAGATTTTGGCACCAGCTCACAGGAGTCATGACTTCCAGAACTCCTGCCATTATCATAGATGACATTAACATTCTGGTGAGAAATCCAAGCTTCAGCTTGACCTCCTTAACTTAACAAAACTTAACTTCCATTCTACGTGAGCAACCTATCTTCAGCCTCATCTTCCTCAATCATTTCCAAAGTTGAAAACTCCAATATAACCATTGTTTCTGACCACAGCTTCTTAGTCATCCAGCTTGCACCTACCATGCTCTGTTGAGTTTCCTAGTCCCTCAAGCTCCTATTCCTTCATTGCTTTCCCCCCTTCCCTGGGTAGAAACATCTCCCCAACTATTTTCTTGCCTGGGTCCTCCAGTGGTATCAGCCTCCCAAGTCCTGACTTTGACTGAAAGGTTAAATTGACCTTTTCTACCCTACACCTAGTATTGAATATTGCTGGAGGAAATCACAGATTGTTGTTACTGCATAATTTTCATCCTTGAATCTCAGTGAGACACTCAAACCGACTGTAGGGAGTAGTTTCTTACTTTCTTCATGGGATTATTCACTTTTCCTTCCTACTGACCTCCTTTCTCAGCAGATGACATTGCCTCATGTTTCACGGTGAGAAGTTAGAACTTTTCAGGAGCTTTCTCTCTCCTTTTCTTCAGGGTGCATGTTTTTCCCCCCTGCTACCACTTGGCTGACACACAAAATAAGATCTCAACTAGACATAAGATTATTAAATGGGGGTAGAAAAAAAGGTCATTATATCAGAATACTGGGAAACATCTTTTTGCATTTACTTTTTTTGTTTGTTTTATAGCAATAAGCCTTTCATCTCATAAATGATGTCGACTAGCCCTGTACTAGGCACAATGAACCCAGTGACATCAGCAAAAGTGTCTCATTCATGTGCCCTAGTCATTCTTCAAATGAGTGGATTATGTGAATGAATGTGATGAATGAATGAATTAAAACAAATGTGATAATTCTTGAAGTGAATGAATAAATATAGAGGTGTAAGAAAGTTTTCTACCCAGGAGCTTATTTATAATCTTTAGAAACATCTGACCATGACATAATAAAGTTTTGAATTTGTGGGCAAAAAATTATAGAAAAGGTAATACATAAGAAGATGCTAATTATATAGTCCAAATAGGGTGATTCAGTTTTTGTTTTTGTTTTTTTAATACAGAGGGGATCACAGAGCAGTTTGTAGTATATAAACACCTGTTTATGAATATTTCATGATGTATGTGATTACCACCAGGGGGCGAATTCCTTTCCTTTTGCAAAACTAGCTGCTTACACTAGAGCCAGTCAAAAGAAAAATCCATGATCTGTTTACCAGAGTCACAGAAGGTATTAAAAATCCCTCCTTTTGCCGATGGTAGGTTTAAATAGGTTTCTAACATTAACTGTGTTTCCCCACAGAAATAGTGCTATAAATAATGGTTAAATTTTGCAGGTTGATTCCAAAAGCATATATTTTAATTAATTTTTGATGTAGTGAAAAACAAATATAGGACATTATTAATATGATTATTTATAATTATAATTATGTATAATTATAATAGTGTGTATATATATGTAATTATAATAGTATTTATAATTTTTATGGAAAATTTCCCCAGTACAAACTTTCAGAACTCAATTCATTTAAATCAGCGACTGCCTGTTACTTCAAGGCATTAAACAAATGCCAAAAGAACAGAGGTATATAGTCACCCTTAATATTGTCCTGTCTTCTGAAATGTAAAATTACTATTAACGAAACAATAAGGATTTACCAATATAGTCCAAGATAACCTACTTTCCCTTTTATGAAAGAATAAAATGTTCAGCTTTATTTTTGCACGGTGATAAAAAGAAACCAGGCTCCCCTCCTTTACCATCTCCAAGCACTTGATCACCATTGTCTGGAAACAAATTATAAAACTTCCAGGCCAGGTTACAAATGAATTGTACTATGTTTATCAAAGAGCTTCAAACTGCAAATACCCTCTGCATCACAAACACAAAGGCATGTTCATTGTATGTCCATTTTTTTCAGCCTAATTTGTTCCAAATGCCAACACAGGTAGAAATTCCTGTCATTAACATTTTCTTCAAGTGGGAAAAATAGACACTATGAGCAGGGATTTTTTACTTGTTTTGTAGCAGTGCTCTGACATTACAGCCAAATGTGATCAAGGCCTATGGCTGTCTTTCTCCCTCAAGAGCATGCCCCTCTCAATTTTCAAGATCAGTTCAATGCTTGCTGCTCCCTCTGCTAAAAGATAGTTGGGATCATAAAGCACTAATGAACGTTTTGTTCCTAGTTAAAACCAACGGAGGAAAAACTGTTTGGTTTATTGAAGTACAATTGGCATACCATGTTATATTAGTCTGAAATATATGACATAGGGATCTGACTATTCTGCATTATTCATGCTTATCATGATAAATGTACTCACCATCTGTCATTATACAGTTATTATAATATTATTGACTACTCTCTATGCTCTGCTTTTCACTCTATAATTTATTTATTTTCTGACTGGAAGTGTGTACCTCTTAATCCCCTTCATCTGTTTCACCCATTCTCCCTACCCATCTCCCCTCTGGCAACCACCAGATTGTTTTACTCAAATTGTTTTTTGTTCATTTGTTTTTTGTTTTTTGTTTTTTTTAATTCCACATATAAGTGAAATAATATGGTATTTGTCTTACTCTCTCTGACTTATTTCACTTACCATAATACCTTCTAAATCCATCCATGTTGTTATAGATGAAAAGATTTCAGTCCTATTTATGGCTGAATAATAATTCCTCTAGGGTGTGTGTGTGTGTGTGTGTGTGTGTGTGTGTGTGTGTCCTCTTATTTCTCCATTCATCTGTCAATCTGTCAATGGATACTTGAGTTTCTTCTATATCTTGGCTATTATAAATAATGCCACAATAAACATAAGTATATGTATCTTTTCAAATTAGTGCTTTTGTTTCCTTTGGGTAAATATCCAGTGATGCAATTACTGGATCATATGGTATTTCTATTTTCTAATTTTTTGAGGAACCACCATACTGTTTTCCATAGTGGTTGCACTAATTTGCATTCCTACCAATAGTACACGAGGGTTCTCTTTTCTCTACATTCTTGCCAGTACTTGTTTCTTGTGTTTTATTTTAGCCATTCTGACAGGTAGGAGGTGGTATTTCCTTGATGATTTGATTTGCACTTCCCTGATGATGGGTGATATTGAGTATCTTTTGATATGTCTGTTGGTCATCTGTATGTCTTCTTCGGAAAAACCCCTATTCAGTTCACCTGCCATTTTTTAAATTAAATTGTTTTTTGGTGTTGAGTTATATAAGTCCTTTATATATTTTGGATATTAATCCCTTATGAGATATATCATTTGCAGATCTTTTTTTCATTCACTAGGTTGCCTTTTTGTTTTGTTGATGGTTTCATTTTCTGTGCCAAAGGTTTTTATTTTGGTGTAACCCCAATAGTTTATTTTTGCTTTTTTTCTTTTGCCTAAGGAAACATGTGTTTATGTATGTTGCTAAGGCTGATGTCCAAGAGATTACTGCTTATGTTAAGAAGCACAGTTCTTACTCATTCAACATCTAAGACCAAATTTTCCCTTCTCTGTATCTTTAGCAGGAAGTATTATATATACAAAACCCTATTCCTATAAAGGGATACTTGTTTACTATGAATAATGACTCATCATCCAATTTGAGGCTCTAGATGAAGAGTTATAAAAATTAGATGCAGGCAGAGCCCTCAAGGGTCAGCCCCAAATTTATATCAGTGTTGTATAAAAGTGCATTTTTGTGGAAGACCCACAAGTTTCATCAGCTTCTTAGGTTGATTACTCCAAAAATTTTAACTACTACTGATCTAGACTCCCTATTTCTCTTCTTTTCTTCCACCCTGGCCCTCTCCCTGATTAAGGTCATATACTGTAGAATTAGAAACACAGGAATTGAAAGCCTGATTTTTTTTTTCTTTTTGCCACTTAATAGCTGTGTGACTAGGGTACATTTCTTAACGTCTTTGCACATAGTTTACTCATTAAGTGGGATGGTGAATAATTGCGATTGCCAAAGCAAGTGGGATGTTAAATGAGATAAAACATTGGTTCTAAATTTGAGAGTGCATCAGAATCACCTGGAAGGGCTTATTAAAACAGAAATTACTTGGTTCTATCCCAGAGTTTCTGATTCAGTAGGTCAAGAATGGGCCTGAGGAGTTGTATATCTATCAGGTTCCAAGGTGATGGTGCTGCTAGTCTGAGGACCACAACTTGAAAACCACAGCTTCCCTTCTGAAACAGTCATGGACGCAGTCATTAGACCATTTTTTCACCCATTACCTTGCTTACCAGGGTAAATTATATTGCATGTTGTGCAAGCCTTCATTACATCATCTAGCTTCAAAAGTTACAGCTCAGACTTTCAAAGCTGGCATGCCTGCTGGGTTCCAACCAGCCCTAGTAGTTAGGAAGAAGATAGGTTTTCACAGTTTTCAAGGAACACTGTCTAGTAGCATGACACATATATAATTTAAAATTTTCTAATAGCCACATTTTTAAAAGGTAAAACTAATTTAATAGTGTATTTAATTTAACCTAAAATATTACCATATGATAGGATATTATCATATTAACATGTAATCAGTGTAAAAAATTGAGATTTTTACACATTTGGTTTTTATACTAAGCCTTAGAAATCTGGTGTGTGTTTTACATTTCCAGTACAACTCAGTTCAGACTAGCTGCATTTCAGGTGTTCAGTGTGGCTAGTGGCTGCCATTACGTGGCACAGTTTTAGAGTATTTAGAGTATTTCTGAGTAGGAGAGATCCACATTATCTTATACGTGTTCTTAGGTTGTACTGGGCTCTTTGTGCTATAGATTATTCTGTCCTAAGACTAGCACAACTTCTCAAAAGGCCAGGTGCCATTTTGTGAGAGAGTGGAAGCCTGGGATACTATAATAGAAAGCCACGTGTTTCTCCTGGTAAAGAAACCATCCTTAGGGATCTGTTATGTTGCTTCTAAAACATTCACATTTCCAAAATTAGGCTTTTCTTCATTGAAGTTAAATTCACAGCATACACATCAGTCTGATATTCCAGTGAAGCCTAGGAGTGATGAATTAGCTGCTTTTCCTTCTTCCTAAGAAAGACTCTAGGAGGCCATTTTCAATAGAAATATCCAGGCAAATTACCATGTATGTAAATGAGAGTCACCGTCTTCCAATTGAGCTTTTTCCCATATGGCAGCATCTAGTGTTCATACCTAGAAAGGCCGTGCCTGGGATGAAAAAGGCACCAACCCTAGGGATTTCCACAGAGGATGTGGTCAAGTACTAAATTAATGAAAATGCTTGATCTAAATTCACAATTTGTATTCAGACAACACTGAGACTTCTTTTAGTCAATTATATTCATTTCTGCTCAAGTAGTCCTTAACCCATGATACATTACCTTTGTAAACATCTCAGCTTGAAAATCATTTTCATTTTGTCTCTCCACCACCAAGTGTTTAGGTTCTGTAACAGAATAGTTGTAAGTTTTTCAGTCTACTGAAATCTCTTTTGAAAAGGTGACTATATTTCAGAAGTACATGGTTTTTTTTTTCAGAAATATATTTCACAGAGTATATTTTAATGTCAGATGCTTTGGATTTGCTATGGAATCACTGAAGTTATGCCTTTAGTTGAGAATAAGACATGACATGTAATGTGTCTCTGACTTTCTCTACAGAAACCTCTGACCACATCGAGACATTTTTCAGATGCATGTCTTATCAGGGAAGGATGATATTAGATTGAGCCATATGAAACTACTGTTCTCCAGTGGTGGGTGGTGACATGTTCTGTGGAGGTTGAAAGGAGGAACTGTACTTCAGGGAACATTGGTCTGAGAATCAAGAGCTTGAGTGGATGTTAATCATTTATTTCCTTTACATAGTTTCATTTACTTTGTAGTCATCGGTCCCTAAAAAAAGTTGATTTCACATGTTCTACATTTGGGGAAATGTAGTGTTTTTAAAAATGGGCAGCTTATTGTAAGACAATAAGAACACTCAAGAGAGAAGTCTCTAGGCAAAAGCTATCCCTCATCATCCCCAGGGAGCTGGGAAGAAGCCAGGTATTTTTCGGTCAACTTTATTTCCAGGCAGATTGCCTCAGCTGGCATCTGAGCTGCATTTCTATTTTTCTATAGTTAGAGTAACTAATTGACTATTAAAAATAGTCAAATAGAAAATATTCTTGAATCTTCTTTAGCAAG